>CAUEHS010000195.1:0-12306 GCA_958510865.1 Myrrha octodecimguttata | reverse complement strand
AAGGGTAAGGGTAAGGGTAAGGGTAAGGGTAAGGGTAAGGGTAAGGGTAAGGGTAAGGGTAAGGGTAAGGGTAAGGGTAAGGGTAAGGGTAAGGGTAAGGTAAGGGTAAGGGTAAGGGTAAGGGTAAGGGTAAGCTTAAGGGTAAAAGCAAGGGTAAGGGTAAGGGTAAGGGTAAGGGTAAGGGTAAGGGTAAGGGTAAGCTTAAGGGTAAAAGCAAGGGTAAGGGTAAGGGTAAGGGTGAGGGTAAGGGTAAGGGTAAGGGTAAGGGTAAGCCTAAGGGTAAAAGCAAGGGTAAGGGTAAGGGTAAGGGTAAGGGTAAGGGTAAGGGTAAGGGTAAGGGTAAGGGTAAGGGTAAGGGTAAGGGTAAGGGTAAGCTTAAGGGTAAAGCAAGGGTAAGGGTAAGGGTAAGGGTAAGGGTAAGGGTAAGGGTAAGGGTAAGGGTAAGGGTAAGGGTAAGGGTAAGGGTAAGGGTAAAGGTAAGGGTAAGCCTAAGGGTAAAAGCAAGGGTAAGGGTAAGGGTTAGGGTAAGGGTAAGGGTAAGGGTAAGGGTAAGGGTAAGGGTAAGGGTAAGGGTAAGTGTAAGGGTAAGGGTAAGGGTAAGCTTAAGGGTAAAAGCAAGGGTAAGGGTAAGGGTAAGGGTAAGGGTAAGGGTAAGGGTAAGGGTAAGGGTAAGGGTAAGGTAAGGGTAAGCTTAAGGGTAAGGGTAAGGGTAAGGGTAAAGGTAAGGGTAAGCCTAAGGGTAAAAGCAAGGGTAAGGGTAAGGGTTAGGGTAAGGGTAAGGGTAAGGGTAAGGGTAAGGGTAAGGGTAAGGGTAAGGGTAAGGGTAAGGTAAGGGTAAAGGTAAGGGTAAGCCTAAGGGTAAAAGCAAGGGTAAGGGTAAGGGTAAGGGTAAGGGTAAGAGTAAGGGTAAGGGTAAGGGTAAGGGTAAGCTTAAGGGTAAAAGCAAGGGTAAGGGTAAGGGTAAGGGTAAGCCTAAGGGTAAAAGCAAGGGTAAAGGTAAGGGTAAGGGTAAGGGTAAGGGTAAGCTTAAGGGTAAAAGCAAGGGTAAGGGTAAGGGTAAGGGTAAGCTAAGGGTAAAAGCAAGGGTGAGGGTAAGGGTAAGGGTAAGGGTAAGGGTAAGGGTAAGGGTAAGGGTAAGGGTAAGGGTAAGCTTAAGGGTAAAAGCAAGGGTAAGGGTAAGGGTAAGGGTAAGGGTAAGGGTAAGGGTAAGGGTAAGGGTAAGCCTAAGGGTAAAAGCAAGGGTAAGGGTAAGGGTAAGGGTAAGGGTAAGGGTAAGCTTAAGGGTAAAAGCAAGGGTAAGGGTAAGGGTAAGGGTAAGGGTAAGGGTAAGGGTAAGCTTAAGGGTAAAAGCAAGGGTGAGGGTAAGGGTAAGGGTAAGGGTAAGGGTAAGGGTAAGGGTAAGGGTAAGCTTAAGGGTAAAAGCAAGGGTAAGGGTAAGGGTAAGGGTAAGGGTAAGGGTAAGGGTAAGGGTAAGGGTAAGGGTAAGGGTAAGGGTAAGGGTAAGGGTAAGGGTAAGGGTAAGGGTAAGGGTAAGGGTAAGGGTAAGGGTAAGGGTAAGGGTAAGGGTAAGGGTAAGCTTAAGGGTAAAAGCAAGGGTAAGGGTAAGGGTAAGGGTAAGGGTAAGCCTAAGGGTAAAAGCAAGGGTAAGGGTAAGGGTAAGGGTAAGGGTAAGGGTAAGCTTAAGGGTAAAAGCAAGGGTAAGGGTAAGGGTAAGGGTAAGGGTAAGGGTAAGGGTAAGGGTAAGCTTAAGGGTAAAAGCAAGGGTAAGGGTAAGGGTAAGGGTAAGGGTAAGGTAGGTAAGGGTAAGGTAAGGGTAAGGGTAAGGGTAAGGGTAAGGGTAAAGGTAAGGGTTAGCCTAAGGGTAAAAGCAAGGGTAAGGGTAGGTAGGGTAAGGGTAAGGGTAAGGGTAAGGGTAAGCTTAAGGGTAAAAGCAAGGGTAAGGGTAAGGGTAAGGGTAAGGGTAAGGGTAAGGGTAAGGGTAAGGGTAGGGGTAAGGGTAAGGGTAAGGGTAAGCTTAAGGGTAAGGGTAAGGGTAAGGTTAAGGGTAAGCTTAAGGGTAAAAGCAAGGGTAAGGGTAAGGGTAAGGGTAAGGGTAAGCTTAAGGGTAAAAGCAAGGGTAAGGGTAAGGGTAAGGGTAAGGGTAAGGGTAAGGGTAAGGGTAAGGGTAAGGGTAAGGGTAAGCTTAAGGGTAAGGGTAAGGGTAAGGGTAAGGGTAAGCTTAAGGGTAAAAGCAAGGGTAAGGGTAAGGGTAAGGGTAAGGGTAAGCTTAAGGGTAAGGGTAAGGGTAAGGGTAAGGGTAAGCTTAAGGGTAAAAGCAAGGGTAAGGTTAAGGGTAAGGGTAAGGGTAAGGGTAAGGGTAAGCTTAAGGGTAAGGGTAAGGGTAAGGGTAAGGGTAAGTTTAAGGGTAAAAGCAAGGGTAAGGGTAAGGGTAAGGGTAAGGGTAAGGGTAAGGGTCAGGGTAAGGGTAAGGGTAAGGGTAAGTGAGGGTAAGGGTAAGGGTAAGGGTAAGGGTAAGGGTAAGGGTAAGCTTAAGGGTAAGGGTAAGGGTAAGGGTAAGCTTTAGGGTAAAAGCAAGGGTAAGGGTAAGGGTAAGGGTAAGGGTAAGGGTAAGCTTAAGGGTAAAAGCAAGGGTAAGGGTAAGGGTAAGGGTAAGGGTAAGGGTAAGGGTAAGGGTAAGGGTAAGGGTAAGGGTAAGGGTAAGGGTAAGGGTAAGCTTAAGGGTAAGGGTAAGGGTAAGGGTAATCTTAAGGGTAAAAGCAAGGGTAAGGGTAAGGGTAAGGGTAAGGGTAGGTAAGGGTAAGGGTAAGGGTAAAGGTAAGGGTAAGCCTAAGGGTAAAAGCAAGGGTAAGGGTAAGGGTAAGGGTAAGGGTAAGGGTAAGGGTAAGGGTAAGGGTAAGGGTAAGGGTAAGGGTAAGCTTAAGGGTAAAAGCAAGGGTAAGGGTAAGGGTAAGGGTAAGGGTAAGGGTAAGGGTAAGGGTAAGGGTAAGGGTAAGGGTAAGGGTGAGCTTAAGGGTAAAAGCAAGGGTAAGGGTAAGGGTAAGGGTAAGGGTAAGGGTAAGGGTAAGGGTAAGGGTAAGCTTAGGGGTAAAAGCAAGGGTAAGTGTAAGGGTAAGGGTAAGGGTAAGGGTTAGGGTAAGGGTAAAGGTAAGGGTAAGCCTAAGGGTAAAAGCAAGGGTAAGGGTAAGGGTAAGGGTAAGGGTAAGGGTAAGGGTAAGGGTAAGGGTAAGGGTAAGGGTAAGGGTAAGAGTAAGGGTAAGGGTAAGGGTAAGCTTAAGGGTAAAAGCAAGGGTAAGGGTAAGGGTAAGGGTAAGGGTAAGCCTAAGGGTAAAAGCAAGGGTAAGGGTAAGGTTAAGGGTAAGGGTAAGGGTAAGCTTAAGGGTAAAAGCAAGGGTAAGGGTGAGGGTAAGGGTAAGGGTAAGCCTAAGGGTAAAAGCAAGGGTAAGGGTAAGGTTAAGGGTAAGGGTAAGGGTAAGCTTAAGGGTAAAAGCAAGGGTAAGGGTGAGGGTAAGGGTAAGGGTAAGGGTAAGCTTAAGGGTAAAAGCAAGGGTAAGGGTAAGGGTGAGGGTAAGGGTAAGGGTAAGGGTAAGGGTAAAGGTAAGGGTAAGCCTAAGAGTAAAAGCAAGGGTAAGGGTAAGGGTAAGGGTAAGGGTAAGGGTAAGGGTAAGGGTAAGGGTAAGGGTAAGGGTAAGGGTAAGGGTAAGGGTAAGGGTAAGGGTAAGGGTAAGGGTAAGCTTAAGGGTAAAAGCAAGGGTAAGGATAAGGGTAAGGGTAAGGGTAAGGGTAAGGGTAAGGGTAAGGGTAAGGGTAAGGGTAAGCTTAAGGGTAAAAGCAAGGGTAAGGGTAAGGGTAAGGGTAAGGGTAAGGGTAAGGGTAAGGGTAAGGGTAAGGGTAAGGTTAAGGGTAAGGGTAAGGGTAAGCTTAAGGGTAAAAGCAAGGGTAAGGGTAAGGGTAAGGGTAAGGGTAAGGGTAAGGGTAAGGGTAAGGGTAAGGGTAAGGGTAAGGGTAAGGGTAAGCTTAAGGGTAAGGGTAAGGGTAAGGGTAAGGGTAAGCTTAATGGTAAAAGCAAGGGTAAGGGTAAGGGTAAGGGTAAGGGTAAGCTTAAGGGTAAAAGCAAGGGTAAGGGTAAGGGTAAGGGTAAGGGTAAGGGTAAGGGTAAGGGTAAGGGTAAGGGTAAGGGTAAGGGTAAGGGTAAGCTTAAGGGTAAGGGTAAGGGTAAGGGTAAGGGTAAGCTTAAGGGTAAAAGCAAGGGTAAGGGTAAGGGTAAGGGTAAGGGTAAGGGTAAGGGTAAGGGTAAGCTTAAGGGTAAGGGTAAGGGTAAGGGTAAGGGTAAGTTTAAGGGTAAAAGAAAGGGTAAGGGTAAGGGTGAGGGTAAGGGTAAGGGTAAGGGTAAGGGTAAGCTTAAGGGAAAGGGTAAGGGTAAGGGTAAGGGTAAGCTTAAGGGTAAAAGCAAGGGTAAGGGTAAGGGTAAGGGTAAGGGTAAGGGTAAGGGTAAGGGTAAGGGTAAGGGTAAGGGTAAGGGTAATGGTAAGGGTAAGGGTAAGGGAAAGCTTAAGGGTAAGGGTGAGGGTAAGGGTAAGGGTAAGCTTAAGGGTAAAAGCAAGGGTAAGGGTAAGGGTAAGGGTAAGGGTAAGGGTAAGCTTAAGGGTAAAAGCATGGGTAAGGGTAAGGGTAAGGGTAAGGGTAAGGGTAAGGGTAAGGGTAAGGGTAAGGGTAAGGGTAAGGGTAAGGGTAAGGGTAAGGGTAAGCTTAAGGGTAAGGGTAAGGGTAAGGGTAAGCTTAAGGGTAAAAGCAAGGGTAAGGGTAAGGGTAAGGGTAAGGGTAAGGGTAAAGGTAAGGGTAAGCCTAAGGGTAAAAGCAAGGATAAGGGTAAGGGTAAGGGTAAGGGTAAGGGTAATGGTAAGGGTAAGGGTAAGGGTAAGCTTAAGGGTAAAAGCAAGGGTAAGGGTAAGGGTAAGGGTAAGGGTAAGGGTAAGGGTAAGGGTAAGGGTAAGGGTAAGGGTAAGGGTAAGGGTAAGGGTAAGGGTAAGCTTAAGGGTAAAAGCAAGGGTAAGGGTAAGGGTAAGGGTAAGGGTAAGGGTAAGGGTAAGCTTAAGGGTAAAAGCAAGGGTAAGGGTTAGGGTAAGGGTAAGGGTAAGGGTTAGGGTAAGGGTAAAGGTAAGGGTAAGCCTAAGGGTAAAAGCAAGGGTAAGGGTAAGGGTAAGGGTAAGGGAAAGGGCAAGGGTAAGGGTAAGGGTAAGGGTAAGGGTAAGGGTAAGGGTAAGGGTAAGAGTAAGGGTTAGGGTAAGGGTAAGAGTAAGGGTAAGGGTAAGGGTAAGCTTAAGGGTAAAAGCAAGGGTAAGGGTAAGGGTAAGGGTAAGGGTAAGCCTAAGGGTAAAAGCAAGGGTAAGGGTAAGGGTAAGGGTAAGGGTAAGCTTAAGGGTAAAAGCAAGGGTAAGGGTAAGGGTAAGGGTAAGGGTAAGGGTAAGGGTAAGCTTAAGGGTAAAAGCAAGGGTAAGGGTAAGGGTAAGGGTAAGGGTAAGGGTAAGGGTAAGGGTAAGGGTAAGGGTAAGGGTAAAGGTAAGGGTAAGCCTAAGGGTAAAAGCGAGGGTAAGGGTAAGGGTAAGGGTAAGGGTAAGGGTAAGGGTAAGGGTAAGCTTAAGGGTAAAAGCAAGGGTAAGGGTAAGGGTAAGGGTAAGGGTAAGGGTAAGGGTAAGGGTAAGGGTAAGGGTAAGGGTAAGCTTAAGGGTAAAAGCAAGGGTAAGGGTAAGGGTAAGGGTAAGGGTAAGGGTAAGGGTAAGGGTAAGGGTAAGGGTAAGGGTAAAGGTAAGGGTAAGGGTAAGGGTAAGGGTAAGGGTAAGGGTAAGGGTAAGCTTAAGGGTAAAAGCAAGGGTAAGGGTTAGGGTAAGGGTAAGGGTAAGGGTAAGGGTAAGGGTAAGCTTAAGGGTAAAAGCAAGGGTAAGGGTAAGGGTAAGGGTAAGGGTAAGGGTAAGGGTAAGGGTAAGGGTAAGGGTAAGGGTAAGGGTAAGGGTAAGGGTAAGGGTAAGGGTAAGGGTAAGGGTAAGCTTAAGGGTAAAAGCAAGGGTAGGGGTAAGGGTAAGGGTAAGGGTAAGGGTAAGGGTAAGGGTAAGGGTAAGGGTAAGAGTAAGGGTAAGGGTAAGGGTAAGCTTAAGGGTAAAAGCAAGGGTAAGGGTAAGGGTAAGGGTAAGGGTAAGCCTAAGGGTAAAAGCAAGGGTAAGGGTAAGGGTAAGGGTAAGGGTAAGGGTAAGCTTAAGGGTAAAAGCAAGGGTAAGGGTAAGGGTAAGGGTAAGGGTAAGGGTAAGGGTAAGCTTAAGGGTAAAAGCAAGGGTAAGGGTAAGGGTAAGGGTAAGGGTAAGGGTAAGGGTAAGGGTAAGGGTAAGGGTAAAGGTAAGGGTAAGCCTAAGGGTAAAAGCAAGGGTAAGGGTAAGGGTAAGTTTAAGGGTAAGCTTGAGGGTAAAAGCAAGGGTAAGGGTAAGGGTAAGGGTAAGGGTAAGGGTAAGGGTAAGGGTAAGGGTAAGGGTAAGGGTAAGGGTAAGGGTAAGCTTAAGGGTAAAAGCAAGGGTAAGGGTAAGGGTAAGGGTAAGGGTAAGGGTAAGGGTAAGGGTAAGGGTAAGGGTAAGGGTAATGGTAAGCTAAAGGGTAAAAGCAAGGGTAAGGGTTAGGGTAAGGGTAAGGGTAGGGGTAAGGGTAAGGGTAAGCTTAAGGGTAAAAGCAAGGGTAAGGGTAAGGGTAAGGGTAAGGGTAAGGGTAAGGGTAAGGGTAAGGGTAAGGGTAAGGGTAAGGGTAAAGGTAAGGGTAAGCCTAAGGGTAAAAGCAAGGGTAAGGGTAAGGGTAAGGGTAAGGGTAAGGGTAAGGGTAAGGGTAAGGGTAAGGGTAAGGTTAAGGGTAAGGGTAAGGGTAAGGGTAAGGGTAAGCTTAAGGGTATAAGCAAGGGTAAGGGTAAGGGTAAGGGTGAGGGTAAGGGTAAGGGTAAGGGTAAGGGTAAGGGTAAGCTTAAGGGTAAAAGCAAGGGTAAGGGTAAGGGTAAGGGTAAGAGTAAGCTTAAGGGTAAAAGCAAGGGTAAGGGTAAGGGTAAGGGTAAGGGTAAGGGTAAGGGTAAGGGTAAGGGTAAGGGTAAGGGTAAGGGTAAGGGTAAAGGTAAGGGTAAGCCTAAGGGTAAAATCAAGGGTAAGGGTAAGGGTAAGGGTAAGGGTAAGGGTAAGGGTAAGCTTAAGGGTAAAAGCAAGGTAAGGGTAAGGGTAAGGGTAAGGGTAAGGGTAAGGGTAAAGGTAAGGGTAAGCCTAAGGGTAAAAGCAAGGGTAAGGGTAAGGGTAAGGGTAAGGGTAAGGGTAAGGGTAAGGGTAAGGGTAAGGGTAAGGGTAAGGGTAAGGGTAAGGGTAAGGGTAAGGGTAAGCTTAAGGGTAAAAGCAAGGGTAAGGGTAAGGGTAAGGGTAAGGGTAAGGGTAAGGGTAAGCTTAAGGGTAAAAGCAAGGGTAAGGGTAAGGGTAAGGGTAAGGGTAAGGGTAAGGGTAAGGGTAAGGGTAAGGGTAAGGGTAAGCTTAAGGGTAAAAGCAAGGGTAAGGGTAAGGGTAAGGGTAAGGGTAAGCTTAAGGGTAAAAGCAAGGGTAAGGGTAAGGGTAAGGGTAAGGGTAAGGGTAAGGGTAAGGGTAAGGGTAAAGGTAAGGGTAAGCCTAAGGGTAAAAGCAAGGATAAGGGTAAGGGTAAGGGTAAGGGTAAGGGTAATGGTAAGGGTAAGGGTAAGGGTAAGCTTAAGGGTAAAAGCAAGGGTAAGGGTAAGGGTAAGGGTAAGGGTAAGGGTAAGGGTAAGGGTAAGGGTAAGGGTAAGGGTAAGGGTAAGGGTAAGGGTAAGGGTAAGCTTAAGGGTAAAAGCAAGGGTAAGGGTAAGGGTAAGGGTAAGGGTAAGGGTAAGGGTAAGCTTAAGGGTAAAAGCAAGGGTAAGGGTTAGGGTAAGGGTAAGGGTAAGGGTTAGGGTAAGGGTAAAGGTAAGGGTAAGCCTAAGGGTAAAAGCAAGGGTAAGGGTAAGGGTAAGGGTAAGGGAAAGGGCAAGGGTAAGGGTAAGGGTAAGGGTAAGGGTAAGGGTAAGGGTAAGGGTAAGAGTAAGGGTTAGGGTAAGGGTAAGAGTAAGGGTAAGGGTAAGGGTAAGCTTAAGGGTAAAAGCAAGGGTAAGGGTAAGGGTAAGGGTAAGGGTAAGCCTAAGGGTAAAAGCAAGGGTAAGGGTAAGGGTAAGGGTAAGGGTAAGCTTAAGGGTAAAAGCAAGGGTAAGGGTAAGGGTAAGGGTAAGGGTAAGGGTAAGGGTAAGGGTAAGCTTAAGGGTAAAAGCAAGGGTAAGGGTAAGGGTAAGGGTAAGGGTAAGGGTAAGGGTAAGGGTAAGGGTAAGGGTAAGGGTAAAGGTAAGGGTAAGCCTAAGGGTAAAAGCGAGGGTAAGGGTAAGGGTAAGGGTAAGGGTAAGGGTAAGGGTAAGGGTAAGCTTAAGGGTAAAAGCAAGGGTAAGGGTAAGGGTAAGGGTAAGGGTAAGGGTAAGGGTAAGGGTAAGGGTAAGGGTAAGGGTAAGCTTAAGGGTAAAAGCAAGGGTAAGGGTAAGGGTAAGGGTAAGGGTAAGGGTAAGGGTAAGGGTAAGGGTGAGGGTAAGGGTAAAGGTAAGGGTAAGGGTAAGGGTAAGGGTAAGGGTAAGGGTAAGCTTAAGGGTAAAAGCAAGGGTAAGGGTTAGGGTAAGGGTAAGGGTAAGGGTAAGGGTGAGGGTAAGCTTAAGGGTAAAAGCAAGGGTAAGGGTAAGGGTAAGGGTAAGGGTAAGGGTAAGGGTAAGGGTAAGGGTAAGGGTAAGGGTAAGGGTAAGGGTAAGGGTAAGGGTAAGGGTAAGCTTAAGGGTAAAAGCAAGGGTAGGGGTAAGGGTAAGGGTAAGGGTAAGGGTAAGGGTAAGGGTAAGGGTAAGGGTAAGGGTAAGAGTAAGGGTAAGGGTAAGGGTAAGCTTAAGGGTAAAAGCAAGGGTAAGGGTAAGGGCAAGGGTAAGGGTAAGCCTAAGGGTAAAAGCAAGGGTAAGGGTAAGGGTAAGGGTAAGGGTAAGGGTAAGCTTAAGGGTAAAAGCAAGGGTAAGGGTAAGGGTAAGGGTAAGGGTAAGGGTAAGGGTAAGCTTAAGGGTAAAAGCAAGGGTAAGGGTAAGGGTAAGGGTAAGGGTAAGGGTAAGGGTAAGGGTAAGGGTAAGGGTAAAGGTAAGGGTAAGCCTAAGGGTAAAAGCAAGGGTAAGGGTAAGGGTAAGTTTAAGGGTAAGCTTGAGGGTAAAAGCAAGGGTAAGGGTAAGGGTAAGGGTAAGGGTAAGGGTAAGGGTAAGGGTAAGGGTAAGGGTAAGGGTAAGGGTAAGGGTAAGCTTAAGGGTAAAAGCAAGGGTAAGGGTCAGGGTAAGGGTAAGGGTAAGGGTAAGGGTAAGGGTAAGGGTAAGGGTAAGGGTAATGGTAAGCTAAAGGGTAAAAGCAAGGGTAAGGGTTAGGGTAAGGGTAAGGGTAGGGGTAAGGGTAAGGGTAAGCTTAAGGGTAAAAGCAAGGGTAAGGGTAAGGGTAAGGGTAAGGGTAAGGGTAAGGGTAAGGGTAAGGGTAAGGGTAAGGGTAAAGGTAAGGGTAAGCCTAAGGGTAAAAGCAAGGGTAAGGGTAAGGGTAAGGGTAAGGGTAAGGGTAAGGGTAAGGGTAAGGGTAAGGGTAAGGTTAAGGGTAAGGGTAAGGGTAAGGGTAAGGGTAAGCTTAAGGGTATAAGCAAGGGTAAGGGTAAGGGTAAGGGTGAGGGTAAGGGTAAGGGTAAGGGTAAGGGTAAGGGTAAGCTTAAGGGTAAAAGCAAGGGTAAGGGTAAGGGTAAGGGTAAGAGTAAGCTTAAGGGTAAAAGCAAGGGTAAGGGTAAGGGTAAGGGTAAGGGTAAGGGTAAGGGTAAGGGTAAGGGTAAGGGTAAGGGTAAGGGTAAGGGTAAAGGTAAGGGTAAGCCTAAGGGTAAAATCAAGGGTAAGGGTAAGGGTAAGGGTAAGGGTAAGGGTAAGGGTAAGCTTAAGGGTAAAAGCAAGGGTAAGGGTAAGGGTAAGGGTAAGGGTAAGGGTAAGGGTAAAGGTAAGGGTAAGCCTAAGGGTAAAAGCAAGGGTAAGGGTAAGGGTAAGGGTAAGGGTAAGGGTAAGGGTAAGGGTAAGGGTAAGGGTAAGGGTAAGGGTAAGGGTAAGGGTAAGGGTAAGGGTAAGCTTAAGGGTAAAAGCAAGGGTAAGGGTAAGGGTAAGGGTAAGGGTAAGGGTAAGGGTAAGCTTAAGGGTAAAAGCAAGGGTAAGGGTAAGGGTAAGGGTAAGGGTAAGGGTAAGGGTAAGGGTAAGGGTAAGGGTAAGGGTAAGCTTAAGGGTAAAAGCAAGGGTAAGGGTAAGGGTAAGGGTAAGGGTAAGCTTAAGGGTAAAAGCAAGGGTAAGGGTAAGGGTAAGGGTAAGGGTAAGGGTAAGGGTAAGGGTAAAGGTAAGGGTAAGCCTAAGGGTAAAAGCAAGGGTAAGGGTAAGGGTAAGGGTAAGGGTAAGGGTAAGGGTAAGGGTAAGGGTAAGGGTAAGGGTAAGGGTAAGCTTAAGGGTAAAAGCAAGGGTGAGGGTAAGGGTAAGGGTAAGGGTAAGGGTAAAGGTAAGGGTAAGGGTAAGGGTAAGGGTAAGGGTAAGGGTAAGGGTAAGGGTAAGGGTAAGGGTAAGGGTAAGGGTAAGCCTAAGGGTAAAAGCAAGGGTAAGGGTAAGGGTAAGAGTAAGGGTAAGGGTAAGCTTAAGGGTAAAAGCAAGGGTAAGGGTAAGGGTAAGGGTAAGGGTAAGGGTAAGCTTAAGGGTAAAAGCAAGGGTAAGGGTAAGGGTAAGGGTAAGGGTAAGCTTAAGGGTAAAAGCAAGGGTAAGGGTAAGGGTAAGGGTAAGGGTAAGGGTAAGGGTAAGGGTAAAGGTAAGGGTAAGCCTAAGGGTAAAAGCAAGGGTAAGGGTAAGGGTAAGGGTAAGCTTAAGGGTAAGGGTAAGGGTAAGGGTAAGGGTAAGCTTAAGGGTAAAAGCAAGGGTGAGGGTAAGGGTAAGGGTAAGGGTAAGGGTAAGGGTAAGGGTAAGGGTAAGGGTAAGGGTAAGGGTAAGGGTAAGGGTAAGGGTAAGGGTAAGGGTAAGGGTAAGGGTAAGGGTAAGGGTAAGGGTAAGGGTAAGCCTAAGGGTAAAAGCAAGGGTAAGGGTAAGGGTAAGGGTAAGGGTAAGGGTAAGCTTAAGGGTAAAAGCAAGGGTAAGGGTAAGGGTAAGGGTAAGGGTAAGGGTAAGGGTAAGCTTAAGGGTAAAAGCAAGGGTAAGGGTAAGGGTAAGGGTAAGGGTAAGCTTAAGGGTAAAAGCAAGGGTAAGGGTAAGGGTAAGGGTAAGGGTAAGGGTAAGGGTAAGGGTAAGGGTAAAGGTAAGGGTAAGCCTAAGGGTAAAAGCAAGGGTATGGGTAAGGGTAAGGGTAAGGGTAAGGGTAAGGGTAAGGGTAAGGGTAAGGGTAAGGGTAAGGGTAAGGGTAAGCTTAAGGGTAAAAGCAAGGGTGAGGGTAAGGGTAAGGTTAAGGGTAAGGGTAAGGGTAAGGGTAAGGGTAAGGGTAAGCTTAAGGGTAAAAGCAAGGGTAAGGGTAAGGGTAAGGGTAAGGGTAAGGGTAAGGGTAAGGGTAAGGGTAAGGGTAAGGGTAAGGGTAAGGGTAAGGGTAAGGGTAAGGGTAAGCTTAAGGGTAAAAGCAAGGGTAAGGGTAAGGGTAAGGGTAAGGGTAAGGGTAAGGGTAAGGGAAAGGGTAAGGGTAAGGGTAAGCTTAAGGGTAAAAGCAAGGGTAAGGTTAAGGGTAAGGGTAAGGGTAAGGGTAAGGGTAAGGGTAAGGGTAAGGGTAAGGGTAAGCTAAGGGTAAAAGCAAGGGTAAGGGTAAGGGTAAAAGCAAGGGTAAGGGTAAGGGTAAGGGTAAAGGGTAAGGGTAAGGGTAAGGGTAAGGGTAAGGGTAAGGGGTAAGGGTAAGGGTAAGGGTAAGGGTAAGCTTAAGGGTAAAAGCAAGGGTAAGGGTAAGGGTAAGGGTAAGGGTAAGGGTAAGTGTAAGCTTAAGGGTAAAAGCAAGGGTAAGGGTAAGTGTAAGGGT
This sequence comes from Myrrha octodecimguttata, assembly GCA_958510865.1. NCBI lineage: Eukaryota > Metazoa > Arthropoda > Insecta > Coleoptera > Coccinellidae > Myrrha > Myrrha octodecimguttata. The sequence continues at coordinate 208 of CAUEHS010000195.1, read as the reverse complement.
AAAGGTAAGGGTAAGCCTTAGGGTAAAAGCAAGGGTAAGGGTAAGGGTAAGAGGGTAAGGGTAAGGGTAAGGGTAAGGGTAAGGGTAAGGGTAAGGGTAAGGGTAAGGGTAAGGGTAAGGGTAAGGGTAAGGGTAAGCTTAAGGTAAAAGCAAGGGTAAGGGTAAGTGTAAGGGTAAGGGTAAGGGTAAGGGTAAGGGTAAGGGTAAG
>CAUEHS010000194.1:0-58906 GCA_958510865.1 Myrrha octodecimguttata | reverse complement strand
GTAAAAGCAAGGGTAAGGGTAAAGGTAAGGGTAAGGGTAAGGGTAAGGGTAAGGGTAAGGGTAAGGGTAAGGGTAAAGGTAAGGGTAAGCCTAAGGGTAAAAGCAAGGGTAAGGGTAAGGGTAAGGGTAAGGGTAAGGGTAAGGTTAAGGGTAAGGGTAAGGGTAAGCTTAAGGGTAAAAGCAAGGGTAAGGGTAAGGGTAAGGGTAAGGGTAAGGGTAAGGGTAAGGGTAAGGGTAAGGGTAAGGGTAAGGGTAAGCTTAAGGGTAAGGGTAAGGGTAAGGGTAAGGGTAAGCTTAAGGGTAAAAGCAAGGGTAAGGGTAAGGGTAAGGGTAAGGGTGAGCTTAAGGGTAAAAGCAAGGGTAAGGGTAAGGGTAAGGGTAAGGGTAAGGTTAAGGGTAAGGGTAAGGGTAAGGGTAAGGGTAAGGGTAAGGGTAAGGGTAAGGGTAAGCTTAAGGGTAAGGGTAAGGGTAAGGGTAAGGGTAAGCTTAAGGGTAAAAGCAAGGGTAAGGGTAAGGGTAAGGGTAAGGGTAAGGGTAAGGGTAAGGGTAAGCTTAAGGGTAAGGGTAAGGGTAAGGGTAAGGGTAAGCTTAAGGGTAAAAGCAAGGGTAAGGGTAAGGGTGAGGGTAAGGGTAAGGGTAAGGGTAAGGGTAAGCTTAAGGGTAAGGGTAAGGGTAAGGGTAAGGGTAAGCTTAAGGGTAAAAGCAAGGGTAAGGGTAAGGGTAAGGGTAAGGGTAAGGGTAAAGGTAAGGGTAAGGGTAAGGGTAAGGGTAAGGGTAAGGGTAAGGGTAAGGGTAAGGGTAAGGGAAAGCTTAAGGGTAAGGGTAAGGGTAAGGGTAAGGGTAAGGGTAAGGGTAAGGGTAAGGGTAAGGGTAAGGGTAAGGGTTAGGGTAAGGGTAAGGGTAAGGGTAAGGGTAAGGGAAAGCTTAAGGGTAAGGGTAAGGGTAAGGGTAAGGGTAAGCCCAAGGGTAAAAGCAAGGGTAAGGATAAGGGTAAGGGTAAGGGTAAGGGTAAACTTAAGGGTAAAAGCAAGGGTAAGGGTAAGGGTAAGGGTAAGGGTAAGGGTAAGGGTAAGCTTAAGGGTAAAAGCAAGGGTGAGGGTAAGTGTAAGGGTAAGGGTAAGGGTAAGGGTAAGGGTAAGGGTAAGGGTAAGGGTAAGCTTAAGGGTAAGGGTAAGCTTAAGGGTAAAAGCAAGGGTAAGGGTAAGGGTAAGGGTAAGGGTAAGGGTAAGGGTAAGGGTAAGGGTAAGGGTAAGGGTAAGCTTAAGGGTAAAAGCAAGGGTAAGGGTAAGGGTAAGGGTAAAGGTAAGGGTAAGCCTAAGGGTAAAAGCAAGGGTAAGGGTAAGGGTAAGGGTAAGGGTAAGGGTAAGGGTAAGGGTAAGGGTAAGGGTAAGGGTAAGGGTAAGGGTAAGGGTAAGGGTAAGGGTAAGGGTAAGGGTAAGGGTAAGGGTAAGGGTAAGGGTAAGGGTAAGGGTAAGGGTAAGGGTAAGCTTAAGGGTAAAAGCAAGGGTAAGGGTAAGGGTAAGGGTAAGGGTAAGCCTAAGGGTAAAAGCAAGGGTAAGGGTAAGGGTAAGGGTAAGGGTAAGGGTAAGCTTAAGGGTAAAAGCAAGGGTAAGGGTAAGGGTAAGGGTAAGGGTAAGGGTAAGGGTAAGGGTAAGGGTAAGGGTAAGCTTAAGGGTAAAAGCAAGGGTAAGGGTAAGGGTAAGGGTAAAGGTAAGGGTAAGGGTAAAGGTAAGGGTAAGCCTAAGGGTAAAAGCAAGGGTAAGGGTGAGGGTAAGGGTAAGGGTAAGCTTAAGGGTAAAAGCAAGGGTAAGGGTAAGGGTAAGGGTAAGGGTAAGCTTAAGGGTAAAAGCAAGGGTAAGGGTAAGGGTAAGGGTAAGGGTAAGGGTAAGCTTAAGGGTAAGGGTAAGGGTAAGGGTAAGGGTAAGCTTAAGGGTAAAAGCAAGTGTAAGGGTAAGGGTAAGGGTAAGGGTAAGGGTAAGGATAAGGGTAAGGGTAAGGGTAAGGGTAAGGGTAAGGGAAAGCTTAAGGGTAAGGGTAAGGGTAAGGGTAAGGGTAAGGGTAAGGGTAAGGGTAAGGGTAAGGGTAAGGGTAAGGGTAAGGGTAAGGGTAAGGGTAAGGGAAAGCTTAAGGGTAAGGGTAAGGGTAAGGGTAAGGGTAAGCCTAAGGGTAAAAGCAAGGGAAAGGGTAAGGGTAAGGGTAAGGGTAAGGGTAAGCTTAAGGGTAAAAGCAAGGGTAAGGGTAAGGGTAAGGGTAAGGGTAAGGGTAAGGGTAAGCTTAAGGGTAAAAGCAAGGGTGAGGGTAAGTGTAAGGGTAAGTGTAAGTGTAAGGGTAAGGGTAAGGGTAAGGGTAAGGGTAAGCTTAAGGGTAAGGGTAAGCTTAAGGGTAAAAGCAAGGGTAAGGGTAAGGGTAAGGGTAAGGGTAAGGGTAAGGGTAAGGGTAAGGGTAAGCTTAAGGGTAAAAGCAAGGGTAAGGGTAAGGGTAAGGGTAAGGGTAAGGGTAAAGGTAAGGGTAAGCCTAAGGGTAAAAGCAAGGTTAAGGGTAAGGGTAAGGGTAAGGGTAAGGGTAAGGGTAAGGGTAAGGGTAAGGGTAAGGGTAAGGGTAAGGGTAAGGGTAAGGGTAAGGGTAAGGGTAAGGGTAAGGGTAAGGGTAAGGGTAAGGGTAAGGGTAAGGGTAAGGGTAAGGGTAAGGGTAAGCTTAAGGGTAAAAGCAAGGGTAAGGGTAAGGGTAAGGGTAAGGGTAAGCCTAAGGGTAAAAGCAAGGGTAAGGGTAAGGGCAAGGGTAAGGGTAAGGGTAAGGGTAAGCTTAAGGGTAAAAGCAAGGGTAAGGGTAAGGGTAAGGGTAAGGGTAAGGGTAAGGGTAAGGGTAAGCTTAAGGGTAAAAGCAAGGGTAAGGGTAAGGGTAAGGGTAAAGGTAAGGGTAAGGGTAAAGGTAAGGGTAAGCCTAAGGGTAAAAGCAAGGGTAAGGGTGAGGGTAAGGGTAAGGGTAAGCTTAAGGGTAAAAGCAAGGGTAAGGGTAAGGGTAAGGGTAAGGGTAAGCTTAAGGGTAAAAGCAAGGGTAAGGGTAAGGGTAAGGGTAAGGGTAAGGGTAAGGGTAAGGGTAAGGGTAAGGGTAAGGGTAAGCTTAAGGGTAAGGGTAAGGGTAAGGGTAAGGGTAAGCTTAAGGGTAAAAGCAAGGGTAAGGGTAAGGGTAAGGGTAAGGGTAAGGGTAAGCTTAAGGGTTAGGGTAAGGGTAAGGGTAAGGGTAAGCTTAAGGGTAAAAGCAAGGGTAAGGTTAAGGGTAAGGGTAAGGGTAAGGGTAAGGGTAAGCTTAAGGGTAAGGGTAAGGGTAAGGGTAAGGGTAAGCTTAAGGGTAAAAGCAAGGGTAAGGGTAAGGGTAAGGGTAAGGGTAAGGGTAAGGGTAAGGGTAAGGGTAAGGGTAAGGGTAAGGGTAAGGGTAAGCTTAAGGGTAAGGGTAAGGGTAAGGGTAAGCTTAAGGGTAAAAGCAAAGGTAAGGGTAAGGGTAAGGGTAAGGGTAAGGGTAAGCTTAAGGGTAAAAGCAAGGGTAAGGGTAAGGGTAAGGGTAAGGGTAAGGGTAAGGGTAAGGGTAAGGGTAAGGGTAAGGGTAAGGGTAAGGGTAAGGGTAAGCTTAAGGGTAAGGGTAAGGGTAAGGGTAAGCTTAAGGGTAAAAGCAAGGGTAAGGGTAAGGGTAAGGGTAAGGGTAAGGGTAAAGGTAAGGGTAAGCCTAAGGGTAAAAGCAAGGGTAAGGGTAAGGGTAAGGGTAAGGGTAAGGGTAAGGGTAAGGGTAAGGGTAAGGGTAAGGGAAAGCTTAAGGGTAAAAGCAAGGGTAAGGGTAAGGGTAAGGGTAAGGGTAAGGGTAAGGGTAAGGGTAAGGGTAAGGGTAAGGGTAAGGGTAAGGGTAAGGGTAAGGGTAAGCTTAAGGGTAAAAGCAAGGGTAAGGCTAAGGGTAAGGGTAAGGGTAAGGGTAAGGGTAAGGGTAAGGGTAAGGGTAAGGGTAAGGGTAAGGGTAAGATTAAGGGTAAAAGCAAGGGTAAGGGTAAGGGTAAGGGTAAGGGTAAGGGTTAGGGTAAGGGTAAAGTTAAGGGTAAGCCTAAGGGTAAAAGCAAGGGTAAGGGTAAGGGTAAGGGTAAGGGTAAGGGTAAGGGTAAGGGTAAGGGTAAGGGTAAGGGTAAGAGTAAGGGTAAGGGTAAGGGTAAGCTTAAGGGTAAAAGCAAGGGTAAGGGTAAGGGTAAGGGTAAGGGTAAGCCTAAGGGTAAAAGCAAGGGTAAGGGTAAGGTTAAGGGTAAAGGTAAGGGTAAGCTTAAGGGTAAAAGCAAGGGTAAGGGTAAGGGTAAGGGTAAGGGTAAGGGTAAGCTTAAGGGTAAAAGCAAGGGTAAGGGTAAGGGTGAGGGTAAGGGTAAGGGTAATGGTAAGGGTAAAGGTAAGGGTAAGCCTAAGAGTAAAAGCAAGGGTAAGGGTAAGGGTAAGGGTAAGGGTAAGGGTAAGGGTAAGGGTAAGGGTAAGGGTAAGCTTAAGGGTAAAAGCAAGGGTAAGGATAAGGGTAAGGGTAAGGGTAAGGGTAAGGGTAAGGGTAAGGGTAAGGGTAAGGGTAAGGGTAAGCTTAAGGTCAAAAGCAAGGGTAAGGGTAAGGGTAAGGGTAAGTGTAAGGGTAAGGGTAAGGGTAAGGGTAAGGGTAAGCTTAAGGGTAAAAGCAAGGGTAAGGGTTAGGGTAAGGGTAAGGGTAAGGGTAAGGGTAAGGGTAAGGGTAAGCTTAAGGGTAAAAGCAAGGGTAAGGGTAAGGGTAAGTGTAAAGGTAAGGGTAAGGGTAAGGGTAAGGGTAAGGGTAAAGGTAAGGGTAAGCCTAAGGGTAAAAGCAAGGGTAAGGGTAAGGGTAAGGGTAAGGGTAAGGGTAAGGGTAAGGGTAAGGGTAAGGGTAAGGGTAAGGGTAAGGGTAAGGGTAAGGGTAAGGGTAAGCTTAAGGGTATAAGCAAGGGTAAGGGTAAGGGTAAGGGTGAGGGTAAGGGTAAGGGTAAGGGTAAGGGTAAGCTTAAGGTTAAAAGCAAGGGTAAGAGAAGGGTAAGGGTAAGGGTAAGGGTAAGGGTAAGGGTAAGCTTAAGGGTAAAAGCAAGGGTAAGGGTAAGGGTAAGGGTAAGGGTAAGGGTAAGGGTAAGGGTAAGGGTAAGGGTAAGGGTAAAGGTAAGGTTAAGCCTAAGGGTAAAAGCAAGGGTAAGGTTAAGGGTAAGGGTAAGGGTAAGGGTAAGGGTAAGGGTAAGGGTAAGGGTAAGGGTAAGGGTAAGGGTAAGGGTAAGGGTAAGGGTAAGGGTAAGGGTAAGCTTAAGGGTAAAAGCAAGGGTAAGGGTAAGGGTAAGCCTAAGGGTAAAAGCAAGGGTAAGGGTAAGGGTAAGGGTAAGGGTAAGGGTAAGCTTAAGGGTAAAAGCAAGGGTAAGGGTAAGGGTAAGGGAAAGGGTAAGGGTAAGGGTAAGCTTAAGGGTAAAAGCAAGGGTAAGGGTAAGGGTAAGGGTAAGGGTAAGGGTAAGGGTAAGGGTAAGGGTAAGGGTAAGGGTAAAGGTAAGGGTAAACCTAAGGGTCAAAGCAAGGGTAAGGGTAAGGGTAAGGGTAAGGGTAAGGGTAAGGGTAAGGGTAAGGGTAAGGGTAAGGGTAAGCTTAAGGGTAAAAGCAAGGGTAAGGGTAAGGGTAAGGGTAAGGGTAAGGGTAAGGGTAAGGGTAAGGGTAAGGGTAAGGGTAAGGGTAAGCTTAAGGGTAAGGGTAAGGGTAAGGGTAAGGGTAAGGGTAAGCCTAAGGGTAAAAGCAAGGGTAAGTGTAAGGGTAAGGGTAAGGGTAAGGGTAAGCTTAAGGGTAAAAGCAAGGGTAAGGGTAAGGGTAAGGGTAAGGGTAAGGGTAAGGGTAAGGGTAAGGGTAAGCTTAAGGGTAAAAGCAAGGGTAAGGGTAAGGGTAAGGGTAAGGGTAAGGGTAAGGCTAAAGGTAAGGGTAAGCCTAAGGGTAAAAGCAAGGGTAAGGGTAAGGGTAAGGGTAAGGGTAAGGGTAAGGGTAAGGGTAAGGGTAAGGGTAGGGGTAAGGGTAAGGGTAAAGGTAAGGGTAAGCCTAAGGGTAAAAGCAAGGGTAAGGGTAAGGGTAAGGGTAAGGGTAAGGGTAAGAGTAAGGGTAAGGGTAAGGGTAAGGGTAAGCTTAAGGGTAAAAGCAAGGGTAAGGGTAAGGGTAAGGGTAAGGGTAAGGGTAAGGGTAAGGGTAAGGGTAAGGGTAAGGGTAAGGGTAAGGGTAAGGGTAAGGGTAAGCTTAAGGGTAAAAGCAAGGGTAAGGGTAAGGGTAAGGGTAAGGGTAAGGGTAAGGGTAAGGGTAAGGGTAAGGGTAAGGGTAAGGGTAAGGGTAAGGGTAAGGGTAAGGGTAAGGGTAAGCTTAAGGGTAAAAGCAAGGGTGAGGGTAAGGGTAAGGGTAAGGGTAAGGGTAAGGGTAATGGTAAGGGTAAAGGTAAGGGTAAGCCTAAGGGTAAAAGCAAGGATAAGGGTAAGGGTAAGGGTAAGGGTAAGGGTAAGGTTAAGGGTAAGGGTTAGGGTAAGGGTAAGGGTAAGGGTAAGGGTAAGCTTAAGGGTAAAAGCAAGGGTAAGGGTAAGGGTAAGGGTAAGGGTAAGGGTAAGGGTAAGGGTAAGGGTAAGGGTAAGCTTAAGGGTAAGGGTAAGGGTAAGGGTAAGGGTAAGCTAAAGGGTAAAAGCAAGGGTAAGGGTAAGGGTAAGGGTAAGGGTAAGGGTAAGGGTAAGGGTAAGCTTAAGGGTAAAAGCAAGGGTAAGGGTAAGGGTAAGGGTAAGGGTAAGGGTAAGGGTAAGGGTAAGCTTAAGGGTAAGGGTAAGGGTAAGGGTAAGGGTAAGCTTAAGGGTAAAAGCAAGGGTAAGGGTCAGGGTAAGGGTAAGTGTAAGGGTAAGGGTAAGGGTAAGGGTAAGGGTGAGCTTAAGGGTAAAAGCAAGGGTAAGGGTAAGGTTAAGGGTAAGGGTAAGGGTAAAGGTAAGGGTAAGGGTTAGCTTAAGGGTAAAAGCAAGGGTAAGGGTAAGGGTAAGGGTAAGGTTAAGGGTAAGGGTAAGGGTAAGGGTGAGGGTAAAGGTAAGGGTAAGCCTAAGGGTAAAAGCAAGGGTAAGGGTAAGGGTAAGGGTAAGGGTAAGAGTAAGGGTAAGGGTAAGGGTAAGGGTAAGCTTAAGGGTAAAAGCAAGGGTAAGGGTAAGGGTAAGGGTAAGGGTAAGCCTAAGGGTAAAAGCAAGGGTAAGGGTAAGGGTAAGGGTAAGGGTGAGGGTAAGCTTAAGGGTAAAAGCAAGGGTAAGGGTAAGGGTAAGGGTAAGGGTAAGGGTAAGCTTAAGGGTAAAAGCAAGGGTGAGGGTAAGGGTAAGGGTAAGGGTAAGGGTAAGGGTAAGGGTAAGCTTAAGGGTAAAAGCAAGGGTAAGGGTAAGGGTAAGGGTAAGGGTAAGGGTAAGGGTAAGGGTAAGGGTAAGGGTAAGCTTAAGGGTAAAAGCAAGGGTAAGGGTTAGGGTAAGGGTAAGGGTAAGGGTAAAGGTAAGGGTAAGCCTAAGGGTAAAAGCAAGGGTAAGGGTAAGGGTAAGGGTAAGGGTAAGGGTTAGGGTAAGGGTAAGGGTAAGGGTAAGGGTAAGGGTAAGGGTAAGGGTAAGGGTAAGGGTAAGGGTAAGGGTAAGGGTAAGGGTAAGGGTAAGGGTAAGCTTAAGGGTAAAAGCAAGGGTAAGGGTAAGGAAAGGGTAAGGGTAAGCCTAAGGGTAAAAGCAAGGGTAAGGGTAAGGGTAAGGGTAAGGGTAAGGGTAAGCTTAAGGGTAAAAGCAAGAGTAAGGGTAAGGGTAAGGGTAAGGGTAAGGGTAAGGGTAAGCTTAAGGGTAAAAGCAAGGGTAAGGGTAAAGGTAAGGGTAAGGGTAAGGGTAAGGGTAAGGGTAAGGGTAAGGGTAAGGGCAAGGGTAAAGGTAAGGGTAAGCCTAAGGGTAAAAGCAAGGGTAAGGGTAAGGGTAAGGGTAAGGGTAAGGGTAAGTTTAAGGGTAAGGGTAAGGGTAAGCTTAAGGGTAAAAGCAAGGGTAAGGGTAAGGGTAAGGGTAAGGGTAAGGGTAAGGGTAAGGGTAAGCTTAAGGGTAAGGGTAAGGGTAAGGGTAAGGGTAAGCTTAAGGGTAAAAGCAAGGGTAAGGGTAAGGGTAAGGGTAAGGGTAAGCTTAAGGGTAAAAGCAAGGGTAAGGGTAAGGGTAAGGGTAAGGGTAAGGGTAAGGGTAAGGGTAAGGGTAAGGGTAAGGGTAAGCTTAAGGGTAAGGGTAAGGGTAAGCTTTAGGGTAAAAGCAAGGGTAAGGGTAAGGGTAAGGGTAAGGGTAAGGGTAAGGGAAAGGGTAAGCTTAAGGGTAAGGGTAAGGGTAAGGGTAAGGGTAAGCTTAAGGGTAAAAGCAAGGGTAAGGGTAAGGGTGAGGGTAAGGGTAAGGGTAAGGGTAAGGGTAAGGGTAAGGGTAAGCTTAAGGGTAAGGGTAAGGGTAAGGGTAAGGGTAAGCTTAAGGGTAAAAGCAAGGGTAAGGGTAAGGGTAAGGGTAAGGGTAAGGGTAAGGGTAAGGGTAAGGGTAAGGGTAAGGGTAAGGGTAAGGGTAAGGGTAAGGGTAAGGGTAAGGGTAAGGGTAAGGGTAAGGGTAAGGGTAAGGGTAAGGGTAAGGGTAAGGGTAAGCTTAAGGGTAAAAGCAAGGGTAAGGGTAAGGGTAAGGGTAAGGGTAAGGGTAAGCTTAAGGGTAAAAGCAAGGGTAAGGGTAAGGGTAAGGGTAAGGGTAAGGGTAAGGGTAAGGGTAAGGGTAAGGGTAAGGGTAAGGGTAAGGGTAAGGGTAAGCTTAAGGGTAAGGGTAAGGGTAAGGGTAAGGGTAAGCTTAAGGGTAAAAGCAAGGGTAAGGGTAGGGGTAAGGGTAAGGGTAAGGGTAAAGGTAAGGGTAAGCCTATGGGTAAAAGCAAGGATAAGGGTAAGGGTAAGGGTAAGGGTAAGGGTAAGGGTAAGGGTAAGGGTAAGGGTAAGGGTAAGGGTAAGGGTAAGGGTAAGGGTAAGCTTAAGGGTAAAAGCAAGGGTAAGGGTAAGGGTAAGGGTAAGGGTAAGGGTAAGGGTAAGGGTAAGGGTAAGGGTAAGGGTAAGGGTAAGGGTAAGGGTAAGGGTAAGGGTAAGCTTAAGGGTAAAAGCAAGGGTAAGGGTAAGGGTAAGGGTAAGGGTAAGGGTAAGGGTAAGGGTAAGCTTAAGGGTAAAAGCAAGGGTAAGGGTAAGTGTAAGGGTAAGGGTAAGGGTTAGGGTAAGGGTAAAGGTAAGGGTAAGCCTAAGGGTAAAAGCAAGGGTAAGGGTAAGGGTAAGGGTAAGGGTAAGGGTAAGGGTAAGGGTAAGGGTAAGGGTAAGGGTAAGGGTAAGAGTAAGGGTAAGGGTAAGGGTAAGCTTAAGGGTAAAAGCAAGGGTAAGGGTAAGGGTAAGGGTAAGGGTAAGCTTAAGGGTAAAAGCAAGGGTAAGGTTAAGGGTAAGGGTAAGGGTGAGCTTAAGGGTAAAAGCAAGGGTAAGGGTAAGGGTAAGGGTAAGGGTAAGGGTAAGGGTAAGGGTAAGGGTAAGGGTAAAGGTAAGGGTAAGCCTAAGGGTAAAAGCAAGGGTAAGGGTAAGGGTAAGGGTAAGGGTAAGGGTAAGGGTAAGGGTAAGGGTAAGCTTAAGGGTAAAAGCAAGGGTAAGGGTAACGGTAAGGGTAAGGGTAAGGGTAAGGGTAAGGGTAAGGGTAAGGGTAAGGGTAAGGGTAAGCTTAAGGGTAAAAGCAAGGGTAAGGGTAAGGGTAAGGGTAAGGGTAAGGGTAAGGTCAAGGGTAAGGGTAAGGGTAAGGGTAAAGGTAAGGGTAAGGGTAAGGGTAAGGGTAAGGGTAAGGGTAAGGGTAAGCTTAAGGGTAAAAGCAAGGGTAAGGGTTAGGGTAAGGGTAAGGGTAAGGGTAAGGGTAAGGGTAAGGGTAAGCTTAAGGGTAAAAGCAAGGGTAAGGGTAAGGGTAAGGGTAAGGGTAAGGGTAAGGGTAAGGGTAAGGGTAAGGGTAAGGGTAAGGGTAAGGGTAAGGGTAAGGGTAAGGGTAAGCTTAAGGGTAAAAGCAAGGGTAAGGGTAAGGGTAAGGGTAAGGGTAAGGGTAAGGGTAAGGGTAAGCTTAAGGGTAAAAGCAAGGGTAAGGGTAAGGGTAAGGGTAAGGGTAAGGGTTAGGGTAAGGGTAAAGGTAAGGGTAAGCCTAAGGGTAAAAGCAAGGGTAAGGGTAAGGGTAAGGGTAGGGGTAAGGGTAAGGGTAAGGGTAAGGGTAAGGGTAAGGGTAAGGGTAAGGGTAAGGGTAAGGGTAAGGGTAAGAGTAAGGGTAAGGGTAAGGGTAAGCTTAAGGGTAAAAGCAAGGGTAAGGGTAAGGGTAAGGGTAAGGGTAAGCCTAAGGGTAAAAGCAAGGGTAAGGGTAAGGGTAAGGGTAAGGGTAAGGGTAAGCTTAAGGGTAAAAGCAAGGGTAAGGGTAAGGGTAAGGGTAAGGGTAAGGGTAAGGGTAAGGGTAAGCTTAAGGGTAAAAGCAATGGTAAGGGTAAGGGTAAGGGTAAGGGTAAGGGTAAGGGTAAGGGTAAGGGTAAAGGTAAGGGTAAGCCTAAGGGTAAAAGCAAGGGTAAGGGTAAGGGTAAGGGTAAGGGTAAGGGTAAGCTTAAGGGTAAAAGCAAGGGTAAGGGTAAGGGTAAGGGTAAGGGTAAGGGTAAGGGTAAGGGTAAGGGTAAGGGTAAGGGTAAGGGTAAGCTTAAGGGTAAAAGCAAGGGTAAGGGTAAGGGTAAGGGTAAGGGTAAGGGTAAGGGTAAGGGTAAGGGTAAGGGTAAGGGTAAGGGTAAGGGTAAGGGTAAGAGTAAGGGTAAGGGTAAGGGTAAGGGTAAGGGTAAGGGTAAGGGTAAGGGTAAGGGTAAGGGTAAGGGTAAGCTAAAGGGTGAAAGCAAGGGTAAGGGTTAGGGTAAGGGTAAGGGTAAGGGTAAGGGTAAGGGTAAGCTTAAGGGTAAAAGCAAGGGTAAGGGTAAGGGTAAGGGTAAGGGTAAGGGTAAGGGTAAGGGTAAGGGTAAGGGTAAAGGTAAGGGTAAGCCTAAGGGTAAAAGCAAGGGTAAGGGTAAGGGTAAGGGTAAGGGTAAGGGTAAGGGTAAGGGTAAGGGTAAGGGTAAGGGTAAGGGTAAGGGTAAGGGTAAGGGTAAGGGTAAGCTTAAGGGTATAAGCAAGGGTAAGGGTAAGGGTAAGGGTGGGGGTAAGGGTAAGGGTAAGGGTAAGGGTAAGGGTAAGCTTAAGGGTAAAAGCAAGGGTAAGGGTAAGGGTAAGGGTAAGGGTAAGGGTGAGGGTAAGCTTAAGGGTAAAAGCAAGGGTAAGGGTAAGGGTAAGGGTAAGGGTAAGGGTAAGGGTAAGGGTAAGGGTAAGGGTAAGGGTAAGGGTAAGGGTAAAGGTAAGGGTAAGCCTAAGGGTAAAAGCAAGGGTAAGGGTAAGGTTAAGGGTAAGGGTAAGGGTAAGGGTAAGGGTAAGGATAAGGGTAAGGGTAAGGGTAAGGGTAAGTGTAAGGGTAAGCTTAAGGGTAAAAGCAAGGGTAAGGGTAAGGGTAAGCCTAAGGGTAAAAGCAAGGGTAAGGGTAAGGGTAAGGGTAAGGGTAAGGGTAAGGGTAAGCTTAAAGGTAAAAGCAAGGGTAAGGGTAAGGGTAAGGGTAAGGGTAAGGGTAAGCTTAAGGGTAAAAGCAAGGGTAAGGGTAAGGGTAAGGGTAAGGGTAAGGGTAAGGGTAAGTGTAAGGGTAAAGGTAAGGGTAAGCCTAAGGGTAAAAGCAAGGGTAAGGGTAAGGGTAAGGGTAAGGGTAAGGGTAAGGGTAAGGGTAAGGGTAAGGGTAAGGGTAAGGGTAAGGGTAAGGGTAAGGGTAAGGGTAAGGGTAAGCTTAGGGGTAAAAGCAAGGGTAAGGGTAAGGGTAAGGGTAAGGGTAAGGGTAAGGGTAAGGGTAAGGGTAAGCTTAAGGGTAAAAGCAAGGGTAAGGGTAAGGGTAAGGGTAAGGGTAAGCTTAAGGGTAAAAGCAAGGGTAAGGGTAAGGGTAAGGGTAAGGGTAAGCTTAAGGGTAAAAGCAAGGGTAAGGGTAAGGGTAAGGGTAAGGGTAAGGGTAAGGGTAAAGGTAAGGGTAAGCCTAAGGGTAAAAGCAAGGGTAAGGGTAAGGGTAAGGGTAAGGGTAAGGGTAAGGGTAAGGGTAAGGGTAAGGGTAAGGGTAAGGGTAAGGGTAAGGGTAAGGGTAAGGGTAAGGGTAAGCTTAAGGGTAAAAGCAAGGGTGAGGGTAAGGGTAAGGGTAAGGGTTAGGGTAAGGGTAAGGGTAAGGGTAAGGGTAAGGGTAAGGGTAAGGGTAAGGGTAAGGGTAAGGGTAAGGGTAAGGGTAAGGGTAAGGGTAAGCTTAAGGGTAAAAGCAAGGGTAAGGGTAAGGGTAAGGGTAAGGGTAAGGGTAAGGGTAAGGGTAAGCTTAAGTGTAAAAGCAAGGGTAAGGGTAAGGGTAAGGGTAAGGGTAAGGGTAAGGGTAAGGGTAAAGGTAAGGGTAAGCCTAAGGGTAAAAGCAAGGGTATGGGTAAGGGTAAGGGTAAGGGTAAGGGTAAGGGTAAGGGTAAGGGTAAGGGTAAGGGTAAGGGTAAGGGTAAGGGTAAGGGTAAGGGTAAGGGTAAGGGTAAGGGTAAGGGTAAGGGTAAGCTTAAGGTTAAAAGCAAGGGTAAGGGTAAGGGTGAGGGTAAGGGTAAGGGTAAGGGTAAGGGTAAGGGTAAGGGTAAGGGTAAGGGTAAGGGTAAGGGTAAGGGTAAGGGTAAGCTTAAGGGTAAAAGCAAGGGTAAGGGTAAGGGTAAGGGTAAGGGTAAGGGTAAGGGTAAGGGTAAGGGTAAGGGTAAGGGTAAGCTTAAGGGTAAAAGCAAGGGTAAGGGTAAGGGTAAGGGTAAGGGTAAGGGTAAGGGTAAGGGTAAGCCTAAGGGTAAAAGCAAGGGTAAGGGTAAGGGTAAAAGCAAGGGTAAGGGTAAGGGTAAGGGTAAGGGTAAGGGTAAGGGTAAGGGTAAGGGTAAGGGTAAGCTTAAGGGTAAAAGCAAGGGTTAGGGTAAGCGTAAGGGTAAGGGTAAGGGTAAGTGTAAGCTTAAGGGTAAAAGCAAGGGTAAGGGTAAGGGTAAGGGTAAAGGTAAGGGTAAGCCTTAGGGTAAAAGCAAGGGTAAGGGTAAGGGTAAGGGTAAGGGTAAGGGTAAGGGTAAGGGTAAGGGTAAGGGTAAGGGTAAGGGTAAGCTTTAGGGTAAAAGCAAGGGTAAGGGTAAGGGTAAGGGTAAGGGTAAGGGTAAGGGTAAGGGTAAGGGTAAGGGTAAGCTTAAGGGTAAAAGCAAGGGTAAGGGTAAGGGTAAGGGTAAGGGTAAGGGTAAGGGTAAGGGTAAGGGTAAGGGTAAGGGTAAGCTTAAGGGTAAAAGCAAGGGTAAGGGTTAGGGTAAGGGTAAGGGTAAGGGTAAGGGTAAGCTTGAGGGTAAAAGCAAGGGTAAGGGTAAGGGTAAGGGTAAAGGTAAGGGTAAGCCTAAGGGTAAAAGCAACGGTAAGGGTAAGGGTAAGGGTAAGGGTAAGGGTAAGGGTTAGGGCAAGGGTAAGGGTAAGGGTAAGCTTAAGGGTATAAGCAAGGGTAAGGGTAAGGGTAAGGGTGAGGGTAAGGGTAAGGGTAAGGGTAAGCTTAAGGGTAAAAGCAAGGGTAAAGGTAAGGGTAAGGGTAAGGGTAAGGGTAAGGGTAAGGGTAAGCTTAAGGGTAAAAGCAAGGGTAAGGGTAAGGGTAAGGGTAAGGGTAAGGGTAAGGGTAAGGGTAAGGGTAAGGGTAAGGGTAAGGGTAAGGGTAAGGGTAAGGGTAAGGGTAAAGGTTAGGGTAAGCCTAAGGGTAAAAGCAAGGGTAAGGGTAAAGGTAAGGGTAAGGGTAAGGGTAAGGGTAAGGGTAAGGGTAAGGGTAAGGGTAAGGGTAAGGGTAAGGGTAAGCTTAAGGGTAAAAGCAAGGGTAAGGGTAAGGGTAAGGGTAAGGGTAAGCCTAAGGGTAAAACAAGGGTAAGGGTAAGGGTAAGGGTAAGGGTAAGGGTAAGCTTAAGGGTAAAAGCAAGGGTAAGGGTAAGGGTAAGGGTGAGGGTAAGGGTAAGCTTAAGGGTTAAAGCAAGGGTAAGGGTAAGGGTAAGGGTAAGGGTAAGGGTAAGGGTAAGGGTAAAGGTAAGGGTAAGCCTAAGGGTAAAAGCAAGGGTAAGGGTAAGGGTTAGGGTAAGGGTAAGGGTAAGGGTAAGGGTAAGGGTAAGGGTAAGGGTAAGGGTAAGGGTAAGGGTAAGGGTAAGGGTAAGGGTAAGCTTAAGGGTAAAAGCAAGGGTAAGGGTAAGGGTAAGGGTAAGGGTAAGGGTAAGGGTAAGGGTAAGGGTAAGGGTAAGGGTAAGCTTAAGGGTAAAAGCAAGGGTAAGGGTAAGGGTAAGGGTGAGGGTAAGGGTAAGGGTAAGGGTAAGGGTAAGGGTAAGCTTAAGGGTAAAAGCAAGGGTAAGGGTAAGGGTAAGGGTAAGGGTAAGGGTAAGGGTAAGGGTAAGGGTAAGGGTAAGCTTAAGGGTAAAAGCAAGGGTAAGGGTAAGGGTAAGGGTAAGGGTAAGGGTGAGGGTAAGGGTAAGGGTAAAGGTAAGGGTAAGCCTAAGGGTAAAAGCAAGGGTAAGGGTAAGGGTTAGGGTAAGGGTAATAGTAAGGGTAAGGGTAAGGGTAAGGGTAAGGGTAAGGGTAAGGGTAAGTGTAAGGGTAAGGGTAAGCTTAAGGGTAAAAGCAAGGGTAAGGGTAAGGGTAAGGGTAAGGGTAAGGGTAAGGGTAAGGGTAAGGGTAAGGGTAAGCTTAAGGGTAAGGGTAAGGGTAAGGGTAAAGGTAAGGGTAAGCCTAAGGGTAAAAGCAAGGGTAAGGGTAAGGGTTAGGGTAAGGGTAAGGGTAAGGGTAAGGGTAAGGGTAAGGGTAAGTGTAAGGGTAAGGGTAAGGGTAAGCTTAAGGGTAAAAGCAAGGGTAAGGGTAAGGGTAAGGGTAAGGGTAAGGGTAAGGGTAAGGGTAAGGGTAAGGGTAAGGGTAAGGGTAAGGGTAAGGGTAAGCTTAAGGGTAAGGGTAAGGGTAAGGGTAAGGGTAAGCCTAAGGGTAAAAGCAAGGGTAAGGGTAAGGGTAAGGGTAAGGGTAAGGGTAAGCTTAAGGGTAAAAGCAAGGGAAAGGGTAAGGGTAAGGGTAAGGGTAAGGGTAAGCTTAAGGGTAAAAGCAAGGGTAAGGGTAAGGGTAAGGGTAAGGGTAAGGGTAAGGGTAAAGGTAAGGGTAAGCCTAAGGGTAAAAGCAAGGGTAAGGGTAAGGGAAAGGGTAAGGGTAAGGGTGAGGGTAAGGGTAAGGGTAAGGGTAAGGGTAAGGGTAAGCTTAAGGGTAAAAGCAAGGGTAAGGGTAAGGGTAAGGGTAAGGGTAAGGGTAAGGGTAAGGGTAAGGGTAAGGGTAAGGGTAAGGGTAAGGGTAAGGGTAAGGGTAAGGGTAAGGGTAAGGGTAAGGGTAAGGGTAAGGGTAAGGGTAAGGGTAAGCTTAAGGGTAAAAGCAAGGGTGAGGGTAAGGGTAAGGGTAAGGGTAAGGGTAAGGGTAAGGGTAAGGGTAAGGGTGAGGGTAAGCTTAAGGGTAAAAGCAAGGGTAAGGGTAAGGGTAAGGGTAAGGGTAAGGGTAAGGGTAAGGGTAAGGGTAAGGGTAAATGTAAGGGTAAGCCTAAGGGTAAAAGCAAGGGTAAGGGTAAGGGTAAGGGTAAGGGTAAGGGTAAGGGTAAGCTTAAGGGTAAAAGCAAGGGTAAGGGTAAGGGTAAGGGTAAGGGTAAGGGTAAGGGTAAGCTTAAGGGTAAGGATCAGGGTAAGGGTAAAAGCAAGGGTAAGGGTAAGGGTAAGGGTAAGGGTAAGGGTAAGCTTAAGGGTAAAAGCAAGGGTAAGGGTAAGGGTAAGGGTAAGGGTAAGGGTAAGGGTAAGGGTAAGGGTAAGGGTAAGCTTAAGGGTAAGGGTAAGGGTAAGGGTAAGGGTAAGGGTAAGCTTAAGGGTAAAAGCAAGGGTAAAGGTAAGGGTAAGGGTAAGGGTAAGGGTAAGGGTAAGGGTAAGGGTAAGGGTAAGGGTAAGGGTAAGGGTAAGGGTAAAAGCAAGGGTAAGGGTAAGGGTAAGGGTAAGGGTAAGGGTAAGGGTAAGGGTAAGGGTAAGGGTAAGGGTAAGGGTAAGGGTAAGGGTAAGCTTAAGGGTAAAAGCAAGGGTAAGGGTAAGGGTAAGGGTAAGGGTAAGGGTAAGGGTAAGGGTAAGGGTAAGGGTAAAGGTAAGGGTAAGCCTAAGGGTAAAAGCAAGGGTAAGGGTAAGGGTAAGGGTAAGGGTAAGGGTAAGAGTAAGGGTAAGGGTAAGGGTAAGGGTAAGCTTAAGGGTAAAAGCAAGGGTAAGGGTAAGGGTAAGGGTAAGGGTAAGCCTAAGGGTAAAAGCAAGGGTAAGGGTAAGGGTAAGGGTAAGCTTAAGGGTAAAAGCAAGGGTAAGGGTAAGGGTAAGGGTAAGGGTAAGGGTAAGGGTAAGGGTAAGGGTAAGGGTAAGGGTAAGGGTAAGGGTAAGCTTAAGGGTAAAAGCAAGGGTGAGGGTAAGGGTAAGGGTAAGGGTAAGGGTAAGGGTAAGGGTAAGGGTAAGGGTAAGGGTAAGGGTAAGCTTAAGGGTAAAAGCAAGGGTAAGGGTAAGGGTAAGCGTAAGGGTAAGGGTAAGGGTAAGGGTAAGGGTAAAGGTAAGGGTAAGGGTAAGGGTAAGGGTAAGGGTAAGGGTAAGGGTAAGGGTAAGGGTAAGGGTAAAAGTAAGGGTAAGGGTAAGGGTAAGCTTAAGGGTAAAAGCAAGGGTAAGGGTAAGGGTAAGGGTAAGGGTAAGGGTAAGCCTAAGGGTAAAAGCAAGGGTAAGGGTAAGGGTGAGGGTAAGGGTAAGGGTAAGCTTAAAGGTAAAAGCAAGGGTAAGGGTAAGGGTAAGGGAAAGGGTAAGGGTAAGGGTAAGCTTAAGGGTAAAAGCAAGGGTAAGGGTAAAGGTAAGGGTAAGGGTAAGGGTAAGGGTAAGGGTAAGGGTAAAGGTAAGGGTAAGCCTAAGTGTAAAAGCAAGGGTAAGGGTAAGGGTAAAGGTAAGGGTAAGGGTAAGGGTAAGGGTAAGGGTAAGGGTAAGGGTAAGGGTAAGGGTAAGGGTAAGGGTAAGGGTAAGCTTAAGGGTAAAAGCAAGGGTAAGGGTAAGGGTAAGGGTAAGGGTAAGGGTAAGGGTAAGGGTAAGGGTAAGGGTAAGGGTAAGCTTAAGGGTAAGGGTAAGGGTAAGGGTAAGGGTAAGCTCAAGGGTAAAAGCAAGGGTAAGGGTAAGGGTAAGGGTAATGGTAAGGGTAAGCTTAAGGGTAAAAGCAAGGGTAAGGGTAAGGGTAAGGGTAAGGGTAAGGGTAAGGGTAAGGGTAAGGGTAAGGGTAAGGGTAAAGGTAAGGGTAAGGGTAAGCTTAAGGGTAAGGGTAAGGGTAAGGGTAAGGGTAAGCTTAAGGGTAAAAGCAAGGGTAAGGGTAAGGGTAAGGGTAAGGGTAAGGGTAAGGGTAAGGGTAAGCTTAAGGGTAAGGGTAAGGGTAAGGGTAAGGGTAAGCTTAAGGGTAAAAGCAAGGGTAAGGGTAAGGGTAAGGGTAAGGGTAAGGGTAAGCTTAAGGGTAAGGGTAAGGGTAAGGGTAAGGGTAAGCTTAAGGGTAAAAGCAAGGGTAAGGGTAAACCCTTACCCTTACCCTTACCCTTACCCTTACCCTTGTTTTTACCCTTAGGCTTACCCTTACCCTTACCCTTACCCTTACCCTTGCTTTTACCCTTAAGCTTACCCTTACCCTTACCCTTACCCTTACCCTTACCCTTACCCTTACCCTTACCCTTACCCTTACCCTTACCCTTACCCTTACCCTTGCTTTTACCCTTAGGCTTACCCTTACCTTTACCCTTACCCTTACCCTTACCCTTACCCTTACCCTTACCCTTACCCTTACCCTTGAGCTTACCCTTACCCTTACCCTTACCCTTACCCTTACCCTTACCCTTACCCTTACCCTTACCCTTACCCTTGCTTTTACCCTCAAGCTTACCCTTACCCTTACCCTTACCCTTACCTTTACCCTTACCCTTACCCTTACCCTTGCTTTTACCCTTAAGCTTACCCTTACCCTTACCCTTACCCTTACCCTTAAGCTTACCCTTACCCTTACCCTTACCCTTACCCTTACCCTTACCCTTACCCTTACCCTTACCCTTGCTTTTACCCTTAAGCTTACCCTTACCCTTACCCTTACCCTTACCTTTACCCTTGCTTTTACCCTTAAGCTTACCCTTACCCTTACCCTTACCCTTAAGCTTACCCTTACCCTTACCCTTACCCTTACCCTTACCCTTACCCTTACCCTTACCCTTACCCTTACCCTTACCCTTACCCTTACCCTTACCCTTACCCTTACCCTTGCTTTTACCCTTAAGCTCACCCTTACCCTTACCCTTACCCTTACCCTTACCCTTACCCTTACCCTTACCCTTGCTTTTACCCTTAGGCTTACCCTTACCTTCACCCTTACCCTTACCCTTACCCTTACCCTTGCTTTTACCCTTAAGCTTACCCTTACCCTTACCCTTACCCTTACCCTTACCCTTACCCTTACCCTTACCCTTACCCTTACCCTTGCTTTTACCCTTACCCTTACCCTTACCCTTACCCTTACCCTTACCCTTACCCTTACCCTTACCCTTACCCTTACCCTTACCCTTACCCTTGTTTTTACCCTTAAGCTTACCCTTACCCTTACCCTTACCCTTACCCTTACCCTTACCCTTACCCTTACCCCTACCCTTGCTTTTACCCTTAAGCTTAACCTTACCCTTACCCTTACCCTTACCCTTACCCTTGCTTTTACCCTTAAGCTTACCCTTACCCTTACCCTTACCCTTACCCTTACCCTTACCCTTACCCTTACCCTTACCCTTGCTTTTACCCTTAAGCTTACCCTTACCCTTACCCTTACCCTCACCCTTACCCTTGCTTTTACCCTTAGGCTTACCCTTACCCTTACCCTTACCCTTACCCTTACCCTTACCCTTACCCTAACCCTTACCTTTACCCTTACCCTTGCTTTTACCCTTAAGCTTACCCTTACCCTTACCCTTACCCTTACCCTCACCCTTACCCTTGCTTTTACCCTTAAGCTTACCCTTACCCTTACCCTTACCCTTACCCTTACCCTTACCCTAACCCTTGCTTTTACCCTAAAGCTTACCCTTACCCTTACCCTTACCCTTACCCTTAAGCTTACCCTTACCCTTACCCTTACCCTTACCCTTACCCTTACCCTTACCCTTACCCTTACCCTTACCCTTGCTTTTACCCTTAAGCTTACCCTTACCCTTACCCTTACCCTTACCCTTACCCCTACCCTTGCTTATACCCTTAAGCTTACCCTTACCCTTACCCTTACCCTTAAGCTTACCCTTACCCTTACCCTTATCCTTACCCTTACCCTTACCCTTACCCTTACCCTTGCTTTTACCCTTAAGCTTACCCTTACCCTTACCCTTACCCTTACCCTTACCCTTAACCTTACCCTTACCCTTACCCTTACCCTTGCTTTTACCCTTAGGCTTACCCTTACCTTTACCCTTATCCTTACCCTTACCCTTACCCTTACCCTTACCCTTACCCTTACCCTTGCTTTTACCCTTAAGCTTACCCTTACCCTTACCCTCACCCTTACCCTTACCCTTACCCTTACCCTTACCCTTACCCTTACCCTTACCCTTACCCTTACCCTTACCCTTACCCTTACCCTTACCCTTGCTTTTACCCTTAAGCTTACCCTTACCCTTACCCTTACCCTTACCCTTACCCTTGCTTTTACCCTTAAGCCTACCCTTACCCTTACCCTTACCCTTACCCTTACCCTTGCTTTTACCCTTAGGCTCACCCTTACCCTTACCCTTACCCTTACCCTTGCTTTTACCCTTAAGCTTACCCTTACACTTACCCTTACCCTTACCCTTACCCTTACCCTTACCCTTACCCTTACCCTTACCCTTACCCTTGTCCTTGCTTTTACCCTTAAGCTTACCCTTACCCTTACCCTTACCCTTACCCTTACCCTCACCCTTACCCTTGCTTTTACCCTTAAGCTTACCCTTACCCTTACCCTTACCCTTACCCTTACCCTTACCCTTACCCTTACTCTTACCCTTACCCTAACCCTTGCTTTTACCCTTAAGCTTACCCTTACCCTTACCCTTACCCTTACTCTTAAGCTTACCCTTACCCTTACCCTTACCCTTACCCTTACCCTTACCCTTACCCTTACCCTTACCCTTACCCTTGCTTTTACCCTTAAGCTTACCCTTGGCCTTACCCTTACCCTTAAGCTCACCCTTACCCTTACCCTTACCCTTACCCTTACCCTTACCCTTACCCTTACCCTTACCCTTACCCTTGCTTTTACCCTTAAGCTTACCCTTACCCTTACCCTTACCCTTACCCTTACCCTTACCCTTACCCTTACCCTTAACCTTACCCTTACCCTTACCCTTACCCTTGCTTTTACCCTTAGGCTTACCCTTACCTTTACCCTTACCCTTACCCTTACCCTTACCCTTACCCTTACCCTTACCCTTACCCTTACCCTTGCTTTTACCCTTAAGCTTACCCTTACCCTTACCCTTACCCTTACCCTTACCCTTACCCTTACCCTTACCCTTATCCTTACCCTTACCCTTACCCTTACCCTTGCTTTTACCCTTAAGCTTACCCTTACCCTTACCCTTACCCTTACCCTTACCCTTACCCTTGCTTTTACCCTTGAGCTTACCCTTACCCTTACCCTTACCCTCACCCTTACCCTTACCCTTACCCTTACCCTTGCTTTTACCCTTAGGCTTACCCTTACCTTTACCCTCACCCTTACCCTTACCCTTACCCTTACCCTTACCCTTACCCTTGCTTTTACCCTTAAGCTTACCCTTACCCTTACCCTTACCCTTACCCTTACCCTTTCCCTTACCTTTACCCTTACCCTTTCCCTTGCTTTTACCCTTAAGCTTACCCTTACCCTTACCCTTACCCTTACCTTTACCCTTACCCTTACCCTTACCCTTACCCTTACCCTTGCTTTTACCCTTAAGCTTACCCTTACCCTTACCCTTACCCTTACCCTTACCCTTGCTTTTACCCTTAAGCTTACCCTTACCCTTACCCTTACCCTTACCCTTACCCTTACCCTTACCCTTACCCTTACCCTTACCCTTACCCTTACCCTTACCCTTACCCTTACCCTTACCCTTACCCTTACCCTTGCTTTTACCCTTAAGCTCACCCTTACCCTTACCCTTACCCTTACCCTTACCCTTACCCTTACCCTTACCCTTGCTTTTACCCTTAGGCTTACCCTTACCTTCACCCTTACCCTTACCCTTACCCTTACCCTTGCTTTTACCCTTAAGCTTACCCTTACCCTTACCCTTACCCTTACCCTTACCCTTACCCTTACCCTTACCCTTGCTTTTACCCTTACCCTTACCCTTACCCTTACCCTTACCCTTACCCTTACCCTTACCCTTACCCTTACCCTTACCCTTACCCTTGTTTTTACCCTTAAGCTTATCCTTACCCTTACCCTTACCCTTACCCTTACCCTTACCCTTACCCTTACCCTTACCCTTACCCCTACCCTTGCTTTTACCCTTAAGCTTAACCTTACCCTTACCCTTACCCTTACCCTTACCCTTGCTTTTACCCTTAAGCTTACCCTTACCCTTACCCTTACCCTTACCCTTACCCTTACCCTTACCCTTACCCTTGCTTTTACCCTTAAGCTTACCCTTACCCTTACCCTTACCCTCACCCTTACCCTTGCTTTTACCCTTAGGCTTACCCTTACCCTTACCCTTACCCTTACCCTTACCCTTACCCTTACCTTTACCCTTACCTTTACCCTTACCCTTGCTTTTACCCTTAAGCTTACCCTTACCCTTACCCTTACCCTTACCCTCACCCTTACCCTTGCTTTTACCCTTAAGCTTACCCTTACCCTTACCCTTACCCTTACCCTTACCCTTACCCTAACCCTTGCTTTTACCCTAAAGCTTACCCTTACCCTTACCCTTACCCTTACCCTTAAGCTTACCCTTACCCTTACCCTTACCCTTACCCTTACCCTTACCCTTACCCTTACCCTTACCCTTACCCTTACCCTTGCTTTTACCCTTAAGCTTACCCTTACCCTTACCCTTACCCTTACCCTTACCCCTACCCTTGCTTATACCCTTAAGCTTACCCTTACCCTTACCCTTACCCTTAAGCTTACCCTTACCCTTACCCTTATCCTTACCCTTACCCTTACCCTTACCCTTACCCTTGCTTTTACCCTTAAGCTTACCCTTACCCTTACCCTTACTCTTACCCTTACCCTTAACCTTACCCTTACCCTTACCCTTACCCTTGCTTTTACCCTTAGGCTTACCCTTACCTTTACCCTTATCCTTACCCTTACCCTTACCCTTACCCTTACCCTTACCCTTACCCTTGCTTTTACCCTTAAGCTTACCCTTACCCTTACCCTCACCCTTACCCTTACCCTTACCCTTACCCTTACCCTTACCCTTACCCTTACCCTTACCCTTACCCTTACCCTTACCCTTACCCTTACCCTTACCCTTACCCTTACCCTTGCTTTTACCCTTAAGCTTACCCTTACCCTTACCCTTACCCTTACCCTTACCCTTACCCTTACCCTTGCTTTTACCCTTAAGCCTACCCTTACCCTTACCCTTACCCTTACCCTTACCCTTGCTTTTACCCTTAGGCTCACCCTTACCCTTACCCTTACCCTCACCCTTACCCTTGCTTTTACCCTTAAGCTTACCCTTACCCTTACCCTTACCCTTACCCTTACCCTTACCCTTACCCTTACTCTTACCCTTACCCTAACCCTTGCTTTTACCCTTAAGCTTACCCTTACCCTTACCCTTACCCTTACCCTTAAGCTTACCCTTACCCTTACCCTTACCCTTACCCTTACCCTTACCCTTACCCTTACCCTTACCCTTACCCTTGCTTTTACCCTTAAGCTTACCCTTGGCCTTACCCTTACCCTTAAGCTTACCCTTACCCTTACCCTTACCCATACCCTTACCCTTACCCTTACCCTTACCCTTACCCTTACCCTTGCTTTTACCCTTAAGCTTACCCTTACCCTTACCCTTACCCTTACCCTTACCCTTACCCTTACCCTTACCCTTAACCTTACCCTTACCCTTACCCTTACCCTTGCTTTTACCCTTAGGCTTACCCTTACCTTTACCCTTACCCTTACCCTTACCCTTACCCTTACCCTTACCCTTACCCTTGCTTTTACCCTTAAGCTTACCCTTACCCTTACCCTTACCCTTACCCTTACCCTTACCCTTACCCTTACCCTTACCCTTACCCTTACCCTTACCCTTACCCTTACCCTTACCCTTGCTTTTACCCTTAAGCTTACCCTTACCCTTACCCTTACCCTTACCCTTACCCTTACCCTTGCTTTTACCCTTGAGCTTACCCTTACCCTTACCCTTACCCTCACCCTTACCCTTACCCTTACCCTTACCCTTGCTTTTACCCTTAGGCTTACCCTTACCTTTACCCTCACCCTTACCCTTACCCTTACCCTTACCCTTACCCTTACCCTTGCTTTTACCCTTAAGCTTACCCTTACCCTTACCCTTACCCTTACCCTTACCCTTTCCCTTACCTTTACCCTTACCCTTTCCCTTGCTTTTACCCTTAAGCTTACCCTTACCCTTACCCTTACCCTTACCTTTACCCTTACCCTTACCCTTACCCTTACCCTTACCCTTGCTTTTACCCTTAAGCTTACCCTTACCCTTACCCTTACCCTTACCCTTACCCTTGCTTTTACCCTTAAGCTTACCCTTACCCTTACCCTTACCCTTACCCTTAAGCTTACCCTTACCCTTACCCTTACCCTTACCCTTACCCTTACCCTTACCCTTACCCTTACCCTTACCCTTACCCTTACCCTTGCTTTTACCCTTAAGCTTACCCTTACCCTTACCCATACCCTTACCCTTACCCTTACCCTTACCCTTACCCTTACCCTTACCCTTACCCTTACCCTTACCCTTGCTTTAACCCTAAGGCTTACCCTTACCTTTTACCTTTACCCTTACCCTTACCCTTACCCTTACCCTTACCCTTACCCTTACCCTTACCCTTACCCTTGCTTTTACCCTTAAGCTTTCCCTTACCCTTACCCTTACCCTTACCCTTACCCTTACCCTTGCTTTTACCCTTAAGCTTACCCTTACACTAACCCTTATACTTACCCTTACCCTTACCCTTACCCTTACCCTTACCCTTACCCTTACCCTTGCTTTTACCCTTAAGCTTACCCTTACCCTTACCCTTACCCTTAAGCTTACCCTTACCCTTACCCTTACCCTTACCCTTACCCTTACCCTTACCCTTACCCTTACCCTTACCCTTACCCTTACCCTTACCCTTACCCTTGCTTTTACCCTTAAGCTTACCCTTACCCTTACCCTTACCCTTACCCTTACCCTTGCTTTTACCCTTAAGCTTACCCTTACCCTTACCCTTACCCTTACCCTTACCCTTAAGCTTACCCTTACCCTTACCCTTACCCTTACCCTTACCCTTACCCTTACCCTTACCCTTACCCTTACCCTTACCCTTACCCTTACCCTTACCCTTGCTTTTACCCTTAAGCTTACCCTTACCCTTACCCTTACCCTTACCCTTACCCTTACCCTTACCCTTACCCTTACCCTTACCCTTACCCTTACCCTTACCCTTACACTTGCTTTTACCCTTAGGCTTACCCTTACCTTTACCCTTACCCTTACCCTTACCCTTACCCTTACCCTTACCCTTACCCTTGCTTTTACCCTTAAGCTTACCCTTACCCTTACCCTTACCCTTACCCTTGCCCTTACCCTTACCCTTACTTTTACCCTTAAGCTTACCCTTACCCTTACCCTTACCCTTACCCTTACCCTTACCCTTACCCTTACCCTTACCCTTGCTTTTACCCTTAAGCTTACCCTTACCCTTACCCTTACCCTTACCCTTACCCTTACCCTTACCCTTGCTTTTACCCTTCAGCTTACCCTTACCCTTACCCTTACCCTTACCCTTACCCTTACCCTTACCCTTACCCTTACCCTTACCCTTACCCTTACCCTTACCCTTACCCTTACCCTTGCTTTTACCCTTAGGCTCACCCTCACCTTTACCCTTACCCTTACCCTTACCCTTACCCTTACCCTTACCCTTACCCTTACCCTTACCCTTGCTTTTACCCTTAAGCTTACCCTTACCCTTACCCTTACCCTTACCCTTACCCTTACCCTTACCCTTGCTTTTACCCTTAAGCTTACCCTTACCCTTACCCTTAA
Organism: Myrrha octodecimguttata; assembly: GCA_958510865.1. Lineage (NCBI taxonomy): Eukaryota > Metazoa > Arthropoda > Insecta > Coleoptera > Coccinellidae > Myrrha > Myrrha octodecimguttata. The sequence continues at coordinate 33,438 of CAUEHS010000194.1, read as the reverse complement.
CCTTACCCTTACCCTTGCTTTTACCCTGAGGCTTACCCTTACCCTTACCCTTACCCTTACCCTTGCTTTTACCCTTAAGCTTACCCTTACCCTTACCCTTACCCTTACCCTTACCCTTACCCTTACCCTTACCCTTACCCTTACCCTTACCCTTACCCTTACCCTTACCCTTACCCTTACCCTTACCCTTACCCTTACCCTTACCCTTACCCTTGCTTTTACCCTTAGGCTTACCCTTACCTTTACCCTTATCCTTACCCTTACCCTTACCCATACCCTTACCCTTACCCTTACCCTTACCCTTACCCTTACCCTTACCCTTACCCTTACCCTTACCCTTGCTTTTACCCTTAAGCTTACCCTTACTCTTACCCTTACCCTTACCCTTACCCTTACCCTTTCCCTTGCTTTTACCCTTAAGCTTACCCTCACCCTTTCCCTTACCCTTACCCTTAACCTTACCCTTACCCTTACCCTTACCCTTCCCTTGCTTTTACCCTTAAGCTTACCCTTACCCTTACCCTTACCCTTACCCTTGCTTTTACCCTTAAGCTAACCCTTACCCTTACCCTTACCCTTACCCTTACCCTTACCCTTACCCTTGCTTTTACCCGTAAGCTTACCCTTACCCTTACCCTTACCCTTACCCTTACCCTTACCCTTACCCTTGCTTTTACCCTTAAGCTTACCCTTACCCTTACCCTTACCCTTACCCTTAAGCTTACCCTTACCCTTACCCTTACCCTTACCCTTACCCTTACCCTTACCCTTACCCTTGCTTTTACCCTTAAGCTTACCCTTACCCTTACCCTTACCCTTACCCTTACCCTTACCCTTACCCTTACCCTTGCTTTTACCCTTAGGCTTACCCTCACCTTTACCCTTACCCTTACCCTTACCCTTACCCTTACCCTTACCCTTACCCTTACCCTTACCCTTACCCTTGCTTTTACCCTTAAGCTTACCCTTACCCTTACCCTTACCCTTACCCTTACCCTTACCCTTACCCTTACCCTTACCCTTACCCTTGCTTTTACCCTTAAGCTTACCCTTACCCTTACCCTTACCCTTACCCTTACCCTTACCCTTACCCTTACCCTTACCCTTACCCTTGCTTTTACCCTTAAGCTTACCCTTACCCTTACCCTTACCCTTACCCTTACCCTTACCCTTACCCTTGCTTTTACCCTTAAGCTTACCCTTACCCTTACCCTTACCCTTACCCTTACCCTAACCCTTACCCTTACCCTTACCCTTGCTTTTACCCTAAGGCTTACCCTTACCTTTACCCTTACCCTTACCCTTACCCTTACCCTTACCCTTACCCTCACCCTTACCCTTGCTTTTACCCTTAAGCTTACCCTTACCCTTACCCTTACCCTTACCCTTACCCATACCCTTGCTTTTACCCTTAAGCTTACCCTTACCCTTACCCTTACTCTTACCCTTACCCTTGCTTTTACCCTTAGGCTTACCCTTACCCTCACCCTTACCCTTACCCTTGCTTTTACCCTTAAGCTCACCCTTACCCTTACCCTTACCCTTACCCTTACCCTTACCCTTACCCTTACCCTTACCCTTACCCTTACCCTTACCCTTACCCTTACCCTTACCCTTACCCTTACCCTTACCCTTACCCTTACCCTTACCCTTACCCTCACCCTTACCCTTACCCTTACCATTACCCTTACCCTTACCCTTACCCTTACCCTTACCCTTACCCTTACCCTTACCCTTACCCTTGCTTTTACCCTTACGCTTACCCTTACCCTTACCCTTACCCTTACCCTTACCCTTACCCTTAGCCTTGCTTTTACCCTTAAGCTTACCCTTACCCTTACCCTTACCCTTACCCTTACCCTTACCCTTACCCTTGCTTTCACCCTTAGGCTTACCCTTACCCTTACCCTTGCTTTTACCCTTACCCTTACCCTTACCCTTGCTTTCACCCTTAGGCTTACCCTTACCCTTACCCTTGCTTTTACCCTTAAGCTTACCCTTACCCTTACCCTTACCCTTACCCTTACCCTTACCCTTACCCTTACCCTTACCCTTACCCTTACCCTTACCCTTACCCTTACCCTTACCCTTACCCTTACCCTTACCCTTACCCTTACCCTTACCCTTACCCTTACCCTTACCCTTACCCTTACCCTTACCCTTACCCTTACCCTAACCCTTGCTTTTACCCTTAGGCTTACCCTTAACTTTACCCTTACCCTTACCCTTACCCTTACCCTTACCCTTACCCTTACCCTTACCCTTACCCTTACCCTTGCTTTTACCCTTAAGCTTACCCTTACCCTTACCCTTACCCTTACCCTTACCCTTGCTTTTACCCTTAAGCTTACCCTTACCCTTACCCTTACCCTTACCCTTACCCTTACCCTTACCCTTACCCTTACCCTTACCCTTGCTTTTACCCTTAGGCTTACCCTTACCTTTACCCTTACCCTTACCCTTACCCTTACCCTTACCCTTACCCTTACCCTTACCCTTACCCTTACCCTTGCATTTACCCTTGAGCTTACCCTTACCCTTACCCTTACCCTTACCCTTACCCTTACCCTTACCCTTACCCTTACCCTTGCTTTTACCCTCAAGCTTACCCTTACCCTTACCCTTACCCTTACCCTTACCCTTACCCTTACCCTTGCTTTTACCCTTAAGCTTACCCTTACCCTTACCCTTACCCTTAACCTTAAGCTTACCCTTACCCTTACCCTTACCCTTACCCTTACCCTTACCCTTACCCTTACCCTTACCCTTACCCTTGCTTTTACCCTTAAGCTTACCCTTACCCTTACCCTTACCCTTACCTTTACCCTTGCTTTTACCCTTAAGCTTACCCTTACCCTTACCCTTACCCTTACCCTTAAGCTTACCCTTACCCTTACCCTTACCCTTACCCTTACCCTTACCCTTACCCTTACCCTTACCCTTACCCTTACCCTTACCCTTACCCTTACCCTTACCCTTACCCTTACCCTTGCTTTTACCCTTAAGCTCACCCTTACCCTTACCCTTACCCTTACCCTTACCCTTACCCTTACCCTTACCCTTACCCTTACCCTTACCCTTGCTTTTACCCTTAGGCTTACCCTTACCTTCACCCTTACCCTTACCCTTACCCTTACCCTTACCCTTGCTTTTACCCTTAAGCTTACCCTTACCCTTACCCTTACCCTTACCCTTACCCTTACCCTTACCCTTACCCTTGCTTTTACCCTTACCCTTACCCTTACCCTTACCCTTACCCTTACCCTTACCCTTACCCTTACCCTTACCCTTGCTTTTACCCTTAAGCTTACCCTTACCCTTACCCTCACCCTTACCCTTACCCTTACCCTTACCCCTACCCTTGCTTTTACCCTTAAGCTTAACCTTACCCTTACCCTTACCCCTACCCTTACCCTTACCCTTACCCTTAAGCTTACCCTTACCCTTACCCTTACCCTTACCCTTACCCTTACCCTTACCCTTACCCTTACCCTTACCCTTGCTTTTACCCTTAAGCTTACCCTTACCCTTACCCTTACCCTTACCCTTACCCCTACCCTTGCTTTTACCCTTAAGCTTACCCTTACCCTTACCCTTACCCTTAAGCTTACCCTTACCCTTACCCTTACCCTTACCCTTACCCTTACCCTTACCCTTACCCTTGCTTTTACCCTTAAGCTTACCCTTACCCTTACCCTTACCCTTACCCTTACCCTTAACCTTACCCTTACCCTTACCCTTACCCTTGCTTTTACCCTTAGGCTTACCCTTACCTTTACCCTTATCCTTACCCTTACCCTTACCCTTACCCTTACCCTTACCCTTACCCTTACCCTTGCTCTTACCCTTAAGCTTACCCTTACCCTTACCCTCACCCTTACCCTTACCCTTACCCTTACCCTTACCCTTACCCTTACCCTTACCCTTACCCTTACCCTTACCCTTACCCTTACCCTTGCTTTTACCCTTAAGCTTACCCTTACCCTTACCCTTACCCTTACCCTTACCCTTACCCTTACCCTTACCCTTACCCTTACCCCTACCCTTGCTTTTACCCTTAAGCTTAACCTTACCCTTACCCTTACCCTTACCCTTACCCTTACCCTTACCCTTGCTTTTACCCTTAAGCTTACCCTTACCCTTACCCTCACCCTTACCCTTACCCTTATCCTTGCTTTTACCCTTAAGCTTACCCTTACCCTTACCCTTACCCTTACCCTTACCCTTGCTTTTACCCTTAGGCTCACCCTTACCCTTACCCTTACCCTTACCCTTGCTTTTACCCTTAAGCTTACCCTTACACTTACCCTTACCCTTACCCTTACCCTTACCCTTACCCTTACCCTTACCCTTACCCTTGCTTTTACCCTTAAGCTTACCCTTACCCTTACCCTTACCCTTACCCTTACCCTTACCCTTACCCTTACCCTTACCCTTACCCTTGCTTTTACCCTTAAGCTTACCCTTACCCTTACCCTTACCCTTACCCTTACCCTTACCCTTACCCTTACCCTTGCTTCTACCCTTGAACTTACCCTTACCCTTACCCTTACCCTTACCCTTACCCTTACCCTTGCTTTTACCCTTAGGCTTACCCTTACCTTTACCCTCACCCTTACCCTTATCCTTACCCTTACCCTTACCCTTACCCTTGCTTTTACCCTTAAGCTTACCCTTACCCTTACCCTTACCCTTACCCTTACCCTTTCCCTTACCTTTACCCTTACCCTTTCCCTTGCTTTTACCCTTAAGCTTACCCTTACCCTTACCCTTACCCTTACCTTCACCCTTACCCTTCCCCTTACCCTTACCCTTACCCTTGCTTTTACCCTCAAGCTTACCCTTACCCTTACCCTTACCCTTACCCTTACCCTTAACCTTACCCTTACCCTTACCCTTACCCTTACCCTTACCCTTACCCTTACCCTTACCCTTACCCTTACCCTTGCTTTTACCCTTAAGCTTACCCTTACCCTTACCCTTACCCTTACCCTTACCCTTACCCTTACCCTTACCCTTGCTTTTACCCTTAAGCTTACCCTTACCCTTACCCTTACCCTTACCCTTACCCTTGCTTCTACCCTTAAGCTTACCCTTACCCTTACCCTTTTCCTTACCCTTAAGCTTAACCTTACCCTTACCCTTACCCTTACCCTTACCCTTACCCTTACCCTTACCCTTGCTTTTACCCTTAAGCTTACCCTTACCCTTACCCTTACCCTTACCCTTACACTTACCCTTACCCTTACCCTTACCCTTGCACTTACCCTTAGGCTTACCCTTACCTTTACCCTTACCCTTACCCTTACCCTTACCCTTACCCTAACCCTTACCCTTACCCTTACCCTTGCTTTTACCCTTAAGCTTAGCCTTACCCTTACCCTTACCCTTACCCTTACCCTTGCTTTTACCCTTAGGCTTACCCTTACCCTTACCCCTACCCTTACCCTTGCTTTTACCCTTAAGCTTACCCTTACCCTTACCCTTCCCTTACCCTTACCCTTACCCTTACCCTTACCCTTACCCTTACCCTTACCCTTACCCTTACCCTTACCCTTACCCTTGCTTTTACCCTTAGGCTTACCCTTACTTTTACCCTTACCCTTACCCTTACCCTTACCCTTACCCTTACCCTTACCCTTACCCTTACCCTTACCCTTGCTTTTACCCTTAAGCTTACCCTTACTCTTACCCTTACCCTTACCCTTACCCTTACCCTTTCCCTTGCTTTTACCCTTAAGCTTACCCTTACCCTTTCCCTTACCCTTACCCTTAACCTTAAGCTTACCCTTACCCTTACCCTTCCCTTGCTTTTACCCTTAAGCTTACCCTTACCCTTACCCTTACCCTTACCCTTGCTTTTACCCTTAAGCTAACCCTTACCCTTACATTTACCCTTACCCTTACCCTTACCCTTACCCTTACCCTTACCCTTACCCTTACCCTTACCCTTACCCTTACCCTTACCCTTACCCTTGCTTTTACCCTTAAGCTTACCCTTACCCTTACCCTTACCCTTACCCTTACCCTTGCTTTTACCCTTAAGCTTACCCTTACCCTTACCCTTACCCTTACCCTTACCCTTAAGCTTACCCTTACCCTTACCCTTACCCTTACCCTTACCCTTACCCTTACCCTTGCTTTTACCCTTAAGCTTACCCTTACCCTTACCCTTACCCTTACCCTTACCCTTACCCTTACCCTTACCCTTACCCTTGCTTTTACCCTTAGGCTTACCCTTACCTTTACCCTTACCCTTACCCTTACCCTTACCCTTACCCTTACCCTTACCCTTACCCTTACCCTTACCCTTACCCTTACCCTTACCCTTACCCTTACCCTTGCTTTTACCCTTAAGCTTACCCTTACCCTTACCCTTACCCTTACCCTTACCCTTACCCTTACCCTTGCTTTTACCCTTAAGCTTACCCTTACCCTTACCCTTACCCTTACCCTTACCCTTACCCTTACCCTTACCCTTACCCTTACCCTTGCTTTTACCCTTAAGCTTACCCTTACCCTTACCCTTACCCTTACCCTTACCCTTACCCTTACCCTTGCTTTTACCCTTAAGCTTACCCTTACCCTTACCCTTACCCTTACCCTTACCCTTACCCTTGCTTTTACCCTTAGGCTTACCCTTACCTTTACCCTTACCCTTACCCTTACCCTTACCCTTACCCTTACCCTTGCTTTTACCCTTAAGCTTACCCTTACCCTTACCCTTACCCTTACCCTTACCCATACCCTTGCTTTTACCCTTAAGCTTACCCTTACCCTTACCCTTACTCTTACCCTTACCCTTGCCTTACCCTTAGGCTTACCCTTACCCTCACCCTTACCCTTACCCTTGCTTTTACCCTTAAGCTTACCCTTACCCTTACCCTTACCCTTACACTTACCCTTACCCTTACCCTTACCCTTACCCTTACCCTTACCCTTACCCTTACCCTTACCCTTACCCTTACCCTTACCCTTACCCTTACCCTTACCCTTACCCTTACCCTTACCCTTACCCTTACCCTTACCCTTACCCTAACCCTTGCTTTTACCCTTAGGCTTACCCTTACCTTTACCCTTACCCTTACCCTTACCCTTACCCTTACCCTTACCCTTACCCTTACCCTTGCTTTTACCCTTAAGCTTACCCTTACCCTTACCCTTACCCTTACCCTTACCCTTACCCTTAGCCTTGCTTTTACCCTTAAGCTCACCCTTACCCTTACCCTTACCCTTACCCTTACCCTTACCCTTACCCTTACCCTTACCCTTACCCTTGCTTTTACCCTTAAGCTTACCCTTACCCTTACCCTTACCCTTACCCTTACCCTTGCTTTCACCCTTAGGCTTACCCTTACCCTTACCCTTGCTTTTACCCTCAAGCTTACCCTTACCCTTACCCTTACCCTTACCCTTACCCTTACCCTTACCCTTACCCTTACCCTTACCCTTACCCTTACCCTTACCCTTACCCTTACCCTTACCCTTACCCTTACCCTTACCCTTACCCTTACCCTTACCCTTACCCTTACCCTAACCCTTGCTTTTACCCTTAGGCTTACCCTTAACTTTACCCTTACCCTTACCCTTACCCTTACCCTTACCCTTACCCTTACCCTTACCCTTACCCTTGCTTTTACCCTTAAGCTTACCCTTACCCTTACCCTTACCCTTACCCTTACCCTTACCCTTACCCTTGCTTTTACCCTTAAGCTTACCCTTACCCTTACCCTTACCCTTACCCTTACCCTTACCCTTACCCTTACCCTTACCCTTACCCTTACCCTTACCCTTGCTTTTACCCTTAAGCTTACCCTTACCCTTACCTTAACCCTTACCCTTACCCTTACCCTTGCTTTTACCCTTAAGCTTACCCTTACCCTTACCCTTACCCTTACCTCTACCCTTACCCTTACCCTTACCCTTACCCTTGTTTTTACCCTTAGGCTTACCCTTACCCTTACCCTTACCCTTACCCTTGCTTTTACCCTTAAGCTTACCCTTACCCTTACCCTTACCCTTACCCTTACCCTTACCCTTACCCTTACCCTTACCCTTACCCTTACCCTTACCCTTACCCTTACCCTTACCCTTGCTTTTACCCTTAGGCTTACCCTTACCTTTACCCTTACCCTTACCCTTACCCTTACCCTTACCCTTACCCTTACCCTTACCCTTACCCTTACCCTTACCCTTACCCTTACCCTTGCATTTACCCTTGAGCTTACCCTTACCCTTACCCTTACCCTTACCCTTACCCTTACCCTTACCCTTACCCTTACCCTTACCCTTGCTTTTACCCTCAAGCTTACCCTTACCCTTACCCTTACCCTTACCTTTACCCTTACCCTTACCCTTACCCTTACCCTTACCCTTACCCTTACCCTTACCCTTATCCTTGCTTTTACCCTTAAGCTTACCCTTACCCTTACCCTTACCCTTACCCTTAAGCTTACCCTTACCCTTACCCTTACCCTTACCCTTACCCTTACCCTTACCCTTACCCTTACCCTTACCCGTGCTTTTACCCTTAAGCTTACCCTTACAATAACCCTTACCCTTACCTTTACCCTTGCTTTTACCCTTAAGCTTACCCTTACCCTTACCCTTACCCTTAAGCTTATCCTTACCCTTACCCTTACCCTTACCCTTACCCTTACCCTTACCCTTACCCTTACCCTTACCCTTACCCTTACCCTTACCCTTACCCTTACCCTTGCTTTTACCCTTAAGCTCACCCTTACCCTTACCCTTACCCTTACCCTTACCCTTACCCTTACCCTTACCCTTGCTTTTACCCTTAGGCTTACCCTTACCTTCACCCTTACCCTTACCCTTACCCTTACCCTTACCCTTGCTTTTACCCTTAAGCTTACCCTTACCCTTACCCTTACCCTTACCCTTACCCTTACCCTTACCCTTACCCTTACCCTTACCCTTACCCTTGCTTTTACCCTTACCCTTACCCTTACCCTTACCCTTACCCTTACCCTTACCCTTACCCTTACCCTTACCCTTACCCTTGCTTTTACCCTTAAGCTTACCCTTACCCTTACCCTTACCCTTACCCTTACCCTTACCCTTACCCTTACCCTTACCCCTACCCTTGCTTTAACCCTTAAGCTTAACCTTACCCTTACCCTTACCCTTACCCTTACCCTTACCCTTGCTTTTACCCTTAAGCTTACCCTTACCCTTACCCTTACCCTTACCCTTACCCTTACCCTTACCCTTACCCTTACCCTTACCCTTACCCTTACCCTTACCCTTGCTTTTACCCTTAAGCTTACCCTTACCCTTACCCTTACCCTCACCCTTACCCTTGCTTTTACCCTTAGGCTTACCCTTACCCTTACCCTTACCCTTACCCTTACCCTTACCCTTACCTTTACCCTTACCCTTGCTTTTATCCTTAAGCTTACCCTTACCCTTACCCTTACCCTTACCCTCACCCTTACCCTTGCTTTTACCCTTAAGCTTACCCTTACCCTTACCCTTACCCTTACCCTTACCCTTACCCTTACCCTTACCCTTACCCTAACCCTTGCTTTTAACCTTAAGCTTACCCTTACCCTTACCCTTACCCTTACCCTTAAGCTTACCCTTACCCTTACCCTTACCCTTACCCTTACCCTTACCCTTACCCTTACCCTTACCCTTACCCTTACCCTTACCCTTACCCTTACCCTTGCTTTTACCCTTAAGCTTACCCTTACACTTACCCTTACCCTTACCCTTACTCCTACCCTTGCTTTTACCCTTAAGCTTACCCTTACCCTTACCCTTACCCTTAAGCTTACCCTTACCCTTACCCTTACCCTTACCCTTACCCTTACCCTTGCTTTTACCCTTAAGCTTACCCTTACCCTTACCCTTACCCTTACCCTTACCCTTGACCTTACCCTTACCCTTACCCTTACCCTTGCTTTTACCCTTAGGCTTACCCTTACCTTTACCCTTATCCTTACCCTTACCCTTACCCTTACCCTTACCCTTACCCTTACCCTTGCTTTTACCCTTAAGCTTACCCTTACCCTTACTCTCACCTTTACCCTGCCCTTACCCTTACCCTTACCCTTACCCTTACCCTTACCCTTACCCTTACCCTTACCCTTACCCTTACCCTTACCCTTACCCTTACCCTTACCCTTGCTTTTACCCTCAAGCTTACCCTTACCCTTACCCTTACCCTTACCCTTACCCTTACCCTTACCCTTACCCCTACCCTTGCTTTTACCCTTAAGGGTAAAAGCAAGGGTAAGGTTAAGGGTAAGGGTAAGGGTAAGGGTAAGGGTAAGGGTAAGCTTAAGGGTAAGGGTAAGGGTAAGGGTAAGGGTAAGCTTAAGGGTAAAAGCAAGGGTAAGGGTAAGGGTAAGGGTAAGGGTAAGGGTAAGGGTAAGGGTAAGGGTAAGGGTAAGGGTAAGGGTAAGGGTAAGGGTAAGGGTAAGGGTAAGGGTAAGGGTAAGGGTAAGGGTAAGGGTAAGGGTAAGCTTAAGGGTAAGGGTAAGGGTAAGGGTAAGCTTAAGGGTAAAAGCAAGGGTAAGGGTAAGGGTAAGGGTAAGGGTAAGGGTAAGCTTAAGGGTGAAAGCAAGGGTAAGGGTAAGGGTAAGGGTAAGGGTAAGGGTAAGGGTAAGGGTAAGGGTAAGGGTAAGGGTAAGGGTAAGGGTAAGGGTAAGGGTAAGGGTAAGGGTAAGGGTAAGGGTAAGGGTAAGCTTAAGGGTAAGGGTAAGGGTAAGGGTAAGCTTAAGGGTAAAAGCAAGGGTAAGGGTTAGGGTAAGGGTAAGGGTAAGGGTAAAGGTAAGGGTAAGCCTAAGGGTAAAAGCAAGGGTAAGGGTAAGGGTAAGGGTAAGGGTTAGGGTAAGGGTAAGGGTAAGGGTAAGGGTAAGGGTAAGCTTAAGGGTAAAAGCAAGGGTAAGGGTAAGGGTAAGGGTAAGGGTAAGGGTAAGGGTAAGGGTAAGGGTAAGGGTGAGCTTTAGGGTAAAAGCAAGGGTAAGGGTAAGGGTAAGGGTAAGGGTAAGGGTAAGGGTAAGGGTAAGGGTAAGGGTAAGGGTAAGGGTAAGGGTAAGGGTAAGGGTAAGGGTAAGCTTAAGGGTAAAAGCAAGGGTAAGTTTAAGGGTAAGGGTAAGGGTAAGGGTTAGGGTAAGGGTAAAGGTAAGGGTAAGCCTAAGGGTAAAAGCAAGGGTAAGGGTAAGGGTAAGGGTAAGGGTAAGGGTAAGGGTAAGGGTAAGGGTAAGGGTAAGAGTAAGGGTAATGGTAAGGGTAAGCTTAAGGGTAAAAGCAAGGGTAAGGGTAAGGGTAAGGGTAAGGGTAAGCCTAAGGGTAAAAGCAAGGGTAAGGGTAAGGTTAAGGGTAAGGGTAAGGGTAAGCTTAAGGGTAAAAGCAAGGGTAAGGGTGAGGGTAAGGGTAAGGGTAAGGGTAAGCTTAAGGGTAAAAGCAAGGGTAAGGGTAAGGGTGAGGGTAAGGGTAAGGGTAAGGGTAAGGGTAAAGGTAAGGGTAAGCCTAAGAGTAAAAGCAAGGGTAAGGGTAAGGGTAAGGGTAAGGGTAAGGGTAAGGGTAAGGGTAAGGGTAAGGGTAAGGGTAAGGGTAAGGGTAAGGGTAAGCTTAAGGGTAAAAGCAAGGGTAAGGATAAGGGTAAGGGTAAGGGTAAGGGTAAGGGTAAGGGTAAGGGTAAGGGTAAGGGTAAGCTTAAGGGTAAAAGCAAAGGTAAGGGTAAGGGTAAGGGTAAGGGTAAGGGTAAGGGTAAGGGTAAGGGTAAGGGTAAGGGTAAGGGTAAGCTTAAGGGTAAAAGCAAGGGTAAGGGTTAGGGTAAGGGTAAGAGTAAGGGTAAGGGTAAGGGTAAGCTTAAGGGTAAAAGCAAGGGTAAGGGTAAGGGTAAGGGTAAGGGTAAGGGTAAGGGTAAGGGTAAGGGTAAGGGTAAAGGTAAGGGTAAGCCTAAGGGTAAAAGCAAGGGTAAGGGTAAGGGTAAGGGTAAGGGTAAGGGTAAGGGTAAGGGTAAGGGTAAGGGTAAGGGTAAGGGTAAGGGTAAGGGTAAGGGTAAGGGTAAGGGTAAGGGTAAGGGTAAGCTTAAGGGTATAAGCAAGTGTAAGGGTAAGGGTAAGGGTGAGGGTAAGGGTAAGGGTAAGGGTAAGGGTAAGCTTAAGGGTAAAAGCAAGGGTAAGGGTAAGGGTAAGGGTAAGGGTAAGGGTAAGGGTAAGGGTAAGGGTAAGCTTAAGGGTAAAAGCAAGGGTAAGGGTAAGGGTAAGGGTAAGGGTAAGGGTAAGGGTAAGGGTAAGGGTAAGGGTAAGGGTAAGGGTAAGAGTAAGGGTAAGGGTAAGGGTATGGGTAAGGGTAAGGGTAAAGGTAAGGTTAAGCCTAAGGGTAAAATCAAGGGTAAAGGTAAGGGTAAGGGTAAGGGTAAGGGTAAGGGTAAGGGTAAGGGTAAGGGTAAGGGTAAGGGTAAGGGTAAGGGTAAGCTTAAGGGTAAAAGCAAGGGTAAGGGTAAGGGTAAGGGTAAGGGTAAGCCTAAGGGTAAAAGCAAGGGTAAGGGTAAGGGTAAGGGTAAGGGTAAGGGTAAGCTTAAGGGTAAAAGCAAGGGTAAGGGTAAGGGTAAGGGTAAGGGTAAGGGTAAGGGTAAGGGTAAGGGTAAGCTTAAGGGTAAAAGCAAGGGTAAGGGTAAGGGTAAGGGTAAGGGTAAGGGTAAGGGTAAGGGTAAGGGTAAGGGTAAGGGTAAAGGTAAGCCTAAGGGTCAAAGCAAGGGTAAGGGTAAGGGTAAGGGTAAGGGTAAGGGTAAGAGTAAGGGTAAGGGTAAGGGTAAGCTTAAGGGTAAAAGCAAGGGTAAGGGTAAGGGTAAGGGTAAGGGTAAGGGTAAGGGTAAGGGTAAGGGTAAGGGTAAGGGTAAGGGTAAGCTTAAGGGTAAGGGTAAGGGTAAGGGTAAGGGTAAGCCTAAGGGTAAAAGCAAGGGTAAGTGTAAGGGTAAGGGTAAGGGTAAGGGTAAGCTTAAGGGTAAAAGCAAGGGTAAGGGTAAGGGTAAGGGTAAGGGTAAGGGTAAGGGTAAGGGTAAGGGTAAGGGTAAGCTTAAGGGTAAAAGCAAGGGTAAGGGTAAGGGTAAGGGTAAGGGTAAGGGTAAGGGTAAGGGTAAGGCTAAAGGTAAGGGTAAGCCTAAGGGTAAAAGCAAGGGTAAGGGTAAGGGTAAGGGTAAGAGTAAGGGTAAGGGTAAGGGTAAGGGTAAGGGTAAGGGTAAAGGTAAGGGTAAGGGTAAGCTTAAGGGTAAAAGCAAGGGTAAGGGTAAGGGTAAGGGTAAGGGTAAGAGTAAGGGTAAGGGTAAGGGTAAGCTTAAGGGTAAAAGCAAGGGTAAGGGTAAGGGTAAGGGTAAGGGTAAGGGTAAGGGTAAGGGTTAGGGTAAGGGTAAGGGTAAGGGTAAGGGTAAGGGTAAGGGTAAGGGTAAGCTTAAGGGTAAAAGCAAGGGTAAGGGTAGGGGTAAGGGTAAGGGTAAGGGTAAGGGTAAGGGTAAGGGTAAGGGTAAGGGTAAGGGTAAGCTTAAGGGTAAAAGCAAGGGTAAGGGTAAGGGTAAGGTTAAGGGTAAGGGTAAGGGTAAGGGTAATGGTAAGGGTAAAGGTAAGGGTAAGCCTAAGGGTAAAAGCAAGGGTAAGGGTAAGGGTAAGGGTAAGGGTAAGCTTAAGGGTAAAAGCAAGGGTAAGGGTAAGGGTAAGGGTAAGGGTAAGGGTAAGGGTAAGGGTAAGCTTAAGGGTAAGGGTAAGGGTAAGGGTAAGCTTAAGGGTAAAAGCAAGGGTAAGGGTAAGGGTAAGGGTAAGGGTAAGGGTAAGCTTAAGGGTAAAAGCAAGGGTAAGGGTAAGGGTAAGGGTAAGGGTAAGGGTAAGGGTAAGGGTAAGGGTAAGGGTAAGGGTAAGGGTAAGCATAAGGGTAAGGGTAAGGGTAAGAGTAAGGGTAAGCTTAAGGGTAAAAGCAAGGGTAAGGGTCAGGGTAAGGGTAAGTGTAAGGGTAAGGGTAAGGGTAAGGGTAAGGGTGAGCTTAAGGGTAAAAGCAAGGGTAAGGGTAAGGTTAAGGGTAAGGGTAAGGGTAAGGGTAAGGGTAAGGGTAAGGGTTAGCTTAAGGGTAAAAGCAAGGGTAAGGGTAAGGGTAAGGGTAAGGGTAAGGGTAAGGGTAAGGGTAAGGGTAAGGGTGAGGGTAAGGGTAAGGGTAAGGGTAAGGGTAAAGGTAAGGGTAAGCCTAAGGGTAAAAGCAAGGGTAAGGGTAAGGGTAAGGGTAAGGGTAAGAGTAAGGGTAAGGGTAAGGGTAAGCTTAAGGGTAAAAGCAGGGGTAAGGGTAAGGGTAAGGGTAAGGGTAAGCCTAAGGGTAAAAGCAAGGGTAAGGGTAAGAGTAAGGGTAAGGGTAAGGGTAAGCTTAAGGGTAAAATCAAGGGTAAGGGTAAGGGTAAGGGTAAGGGTAAGCTTAAGGGTAAAAGCAAGGGTGAGGGTAAGGGTAAGGGTAAGGGTAAGGGTAAGGGTAAGGGTAAGGGTAAGGGTAAGGGTAAGTTTAAGGGTAAAAGCAAGGGTAAGGGTAAGGGTAAGGGTAAGGGTAAGGGTAAGGGTAAGGGTAAGGGTAAGGGTAAGCTTAAGGGTAAAAGCAAGGGTAAGGGTAAGGGTAAGGGTAAGGGTAAGGGTAAGGGTAAAGGTAAGGGTAAGCCTTAGGGTAAAAGCAAGGGTAAGGGTAAGGGTAAGGGTACGGGTAAGGGTAAGGGTAAGGGTAAGGGTAAGGGTAAGGGTAAGGGTAAGCTTAAGGGTAAAAGCAAGGGTAAGGGTAAGGGAAAGGGTAAGGGTAAGCCTAAGGGTAAAAGCAAGGGTAAGGGTAAGGGTAAGGGTAAGGGTAAGGGTAAGCTTAAGGGTAAAAGCAAGAGTAAGGGTAAGGGTAAGGGTAAGGGTAAGGGTAAGGGTAAGCTTAAGGGTAAAAGCAAGGGTAAGGGTAAAGGTAAGGGTAAGGGTAAGGGTAAGGGTAAGGGTAAGGGTAAGGGTAAGGGTAAGGGTAAAGGTAAGGGTAAACCTAAGGGTAAAAGCAAGGGTAAGGGTAAGGGTAAGGGTAAGGGTAAGGGTAAGGGTAAGGTTAAGGGTAAGGGTAAGGGTAAGCTTAAGGGTAAAAGCAAGGGTAAGGGTAAGGGTAAGGGTAAGGGTAAGGGTAAGGGTAAGGGTAAGGGTAAGGGTAAGGGTAAGGGTAAGGGTAAGGGTAAGGGTAAGCTTAAGGGTAAGGGTAAGGGTAAGGGTAAGGGTAAGCTTAAGGGTAAAAGCAAGGGTAAGTGTAAGGGTAAGGGTAAGGGTAAGCTTAAGGGTAAAAGCAAGGGTAAGGGTAAGGGTAAGGGTAAGGGTAAGGGTAAGGGTAAGGGTTAGGGTAAGGGTAAGGGTAAGGGTAAGCTTAAGGGTAAGGGTAAGGGTAAGGGTAAGGGTAAGGGTAAGCTTAAGGGTGAAAGCAAGGGTAAGGGTAAGGGTAAGGGTAAGGGTAAGGGTAAGGGTAAGGGTAAGGGTAAGGGTAAGCTTAAGGGTAAGGGTAAGGGTAAGGGTAAGGGTAAGGGTAAGCTTAAGGGTAAAAGCAAGGGTAAGGGTAAGGGTGAGGGTAAGGGTAAGGGTAAGGGTAAGGGTAAGCTTAAGGGTAAGGGTAAGGGTAAGGGTAAGGGTAAGCTTAAGGGTAAAAGCAAGGGTAAGGGTAAGGGTAAGGGTAAGGGTAAGGGTAAGGGTAAGGGTAAGGGTAAGGGTAAGGGAAAGCTTAAGGGTAAGGGTAAGGGTAAGGGTAAGGGTTAGCTTAAGGGTAAAAGCAAGGGTAAGGGTAAGGGTAAGGGTAAGGGTAAGGGTAAGCTTAAGGGTAAAAGCAAGGGTAAGGTTAAGGGTAAGGGTAAGGGTAAGGGTAAGGGTAAGGGTAAGGGTAAGGGTAAGGGTAAGCTTAAGGGTAAGGGTAAGGGTAAGGGTAAGGGTAAGCTTAAGGGTAAAAGCAAGGGTAAGGGTAAGGGTAAGGGTAAGGGTAAGGGTAAAGGTAAGGGTAAGCCTAAGGGTAAAAGCAAGGATAAGGGTAAGGGTAAGGGTAAGGGTAAGGGTAAGGGTAAGGGTAAGGGTAAGGGTAAGGGTAAGGGTAAGCTTAAGAGTAAAAGCAAGGGTAAGGGTAAGGGTAAGGGTAAGGGTAATTGTAAGGGTAAGGGTAAGGGTAAGGGTAAGGGTAAGGGTAAGGGTAAGGGTAAGGGTAAGGGTAAGGGTAAGCTTAAGGGTAAAAGCAAGGGTAAGGGTAAGGGTAAGGGTAAGGGTAAGGGTAAGGGTAAGGGTAAGCTTAAGGGTAAAAGCAAGGGTAAGGGTAAGGGTAAGGGTAAGGGTAAGGGTAAGGGTTAGGGTAAGGGTAAAGGTAAGGGTAAGCCTACGGGTAAAAGCAAGGGTAAGGGTAAGGGTAAGGGTAAGGGTAAGGGTAAGGGTAAGGGTAAGGGTAAGGGTAAGGGTAAGGGTAAGAGTAAGGGTAAGGGTAAGGGTAAGCTTAAGGGTAAAAGCAAGGGTAAGGGTAAGGGTAAGGGTAAGCCTAAGGGTAAAAGCAAGGGTTAGGGTAAGGGTAAGGGTAAGGGTAAGGGTAAGCTTAAGGGTAAAAGCAAGGGTAAGGGTAAGGGTAAGGGTAAGGGTAAGGGTAAGGGTAAGCTTAAGGGTAAAAGCAAGGGTAAGGGTAAGGGTAAGGGTAAGGGTAAGGGTAAGGGTAAGGGTAAGGGTAAGGGTAAGGGTAAGGGTAAGGGTAAGGGTAAGGGTAAGGGTAAGGGTAAAGGTAAGGGTAAGCCTAAGGGTAAAAGCAAGGGTAAGGGTAAGGGTAAGGGTAAGGGTAAGGGTAAGGGTAAGGGTAAGCTTAAGGGTAAAAGCAAGGGTAAGGGTAAGGGTAAGGGTAAGGGTAAGGGTAAGGGTAAGGGTAAGGGTAAGGGTTAGCTTAAGGGTAAAAGCAAGGGTAAGGGTAAGGGTAAGGGTAAGGGTAAGGGTAAGGGTAAGGGTAAGGGTAAGGGTAAGGGTAAGGGTAAGGGTAAAGGTAAGGGTAAGGGTAAGGGTAAGGGTAAGGGTAAGGGTAAGCTTAAGGGTAAAAGCAAGGGTAAGGGTTAGGGTAAGGGTAAGGGTAAGGGTAAGGGTAAGGGTAAGCTTAAGGGTAAAAGCAAGGGTAAGGGTAAGGGTAAGGGTAAGGGTAAGGGTAAGGGTAAGGGTAAGGGTAAGGGTAAGGGTAAGGGTAAGGGTAAGGGTAAGGGTAAGGGTAAGCTTAAGGGTAAAAGCAAGGGTAAGGGTAAGGGTAAGGGTAAGGGTAAGGGTAAGGGTAAGGGTAAGGGTAAGGGTAAGGGTAAGGGTAAGGGTAAGGGTAAGGGTAAGGGTAAGGGTAAGGGTAAGGGTAAGCTTAAGGGTAAAAGCAAGGGTAAGGGTAAGGGTAAGGGTAAGGGTAAGGGTTAGGGTAAGGGTAAAGGTAAGGGTAAGCCTAAGGGTAAAAGCAAGGGTAAGGGTAAGGGTAAGGGTAAGGGTAAGGGTAATGGTAAGGGTAAGGGTAAGGGTAAGGGTAAGAGTAAGGGTAAGGGTAAGGGTAAGCTTAAGGGTAAAAGCAAGGGTAAGGGTAAGGGTAAGGGTAAGGGTAAGCCTAAGGGTAAAAGCAAGGGTAAGGGTAAGGGTAAGGGTAAGGGTAAGGGTAAGCTTAAGGGTAAAAGCAAGGGTAAGGGTAAGGGTAAGGGTAAGGGTAAGCTTAAGGGTAAAAGCAAGGGTAAGGGTAAGGGTAAGGGTAAGGGTAAGGGTAAGGGTAAGGGTAAGGGTAAGGGTAAGGGTAAGGGTAAAGGTAAGGGTAAGCCTAAGGGTAAAAGCAAGGGTAAGGGTAAGGGTAAGGGTAAGGGTAAGGGTAAGCTTAAGGGTAAAAGCAAGCGTAAGGGTAAGGGTAAGGGTAAGGGTAAGGGTAAGGGTAAGGGTAAGGGTAATGGTAAGGGTAAGGGTAAGGGTAAGGGTAAGGGTAAGGGTAAGGGTAAGGGTAAGCTTAAGGGTAAAAGCAAGGGTAAGGGTAAGGGTAAGGGTAAGGGTAAGGGTAAGGGTAAGGGTAATGGTAAGGGTAAGGGTAAGGGTAAGGGTAAGGGTAAGGGTAAGGGTAAGCTAAAGGGTAAAAGCAAGGGTAAGGGTTAGGGTAAGGGTAAGGGTAAGGGTAAGGGTAAGGGTAAGCTTAAGGGTAAAAGCAAGGGTAAGGGTAAGGGTAAGGGTAAGGGTAAGGGTAAGGGTAAGGGTAAGGGTAAGGGTAAGGGTAAGGGTAAGGGTAAGGGTAAAGGTAAGGGTACTCCTAAGGGTAAAAGCAAGGGTAAGGGTAAGGGTAAGGGTAAGGGTAAGGGTAAGGGTAAGGGTAAGGGTAAGGGTAAGGGTAAGGGTAAGGGTAAGGGTAAGGGTAAGGGTAAGGGTAAGGGTAAGGGTTAGCTTAAGGGTATAAGCAAGGGTAAGGGTAAGGGTAAGGGTGAGGGTAAGGGTAAGGGTAAGGGTAAGGGTAAGCTTAAGGGTAAAAGCAAGGGTAAGGGTAAGGGTAAGGGTAAGGATAAGGGTAAGGGTAAGGGTAAGGGTAAGGGTAAGCTTAAGGGTAAAAGCAAGGGTAAGGGTAAGGGTAAGGGTAAGGGTAAGGGTAAGGGTAAGGGTAAGGGTAAGGGTAAGGGTAAGGGTAAGGGTAAGGGTAAGGGTAAAGGTAAGGGTAAGCCTAAGGGTAAAAGCAAGGGTAAGGGTAAGGGTAAGGGTAAGGGTAAGGGTAAGGGTAAGGGTAAGGGTAAGGGTAAGGGTAAGGGTAAGTGTAAGGGTAAGCTTAAGGGTAAAAGCAAGGGTAAGGGTAAGGGTAAGGGTAAGGGTAAGCCTAAGGGTAAAAGCAAGGGTAAGGGTAAGGGTAAGGGTAAGGGTAAGGGTAAGCTTAAGGGTAAAAGCAAGGGTAAGGGTAAGGGTAAGGGTAAGGGTAAGGGTAAGGGTAAGGGTAAGCTTAAGGGTAAAAGCAAGGGTAAGGGTAAGGGTAAGGGTAAGGGTAAGGGTAAGGGTAAAGGTAAGGGTAAGCCTAAGGGTAAAAGCAAGGGTAAGGGTAAGGGTAAGGGTAAGGGTAAGGGTAAGGGTAAGGGTAAGGGTAAGGGTAAGGGTAAGGGTAAGGGTAAGGGTAAGGGTAAGCTTAAGGGTAAAAGCAAGGGTAAGGGTAAGGGTAAGGGTAAGGGTAAGGGTAAGGGTAAGGGTAAGCTTAAGGGTAAAAGCAAGGGTAAGGGTAAGGGTAAGGGTAAGGGTAAGGGTAAGGGTAAGGGTAAGGGTAAGGGTAAGGGTAAGGGTAAGGGTAAGGGTAAGGGTAAGGGTAAGGGTAAGGGTAAGGGTAAGGGTAAGGGTAAGCTTAAGGGTAAAAGCAAGGGTAAGGGTAAGGGTAAGGGTAAGGGTAAGCTTAAGGGTAAGGGTAAGGGTAAGGGTAAGGGTAAGGGTAAGGGTAAGGGTAAGGGTAAAGGTAAGGGTAAGCCTAAGGGTAAAAGCAAGGGTAAGGGTAAGGGTAAGGGTAAGGTAAGGGTAAGGGTAAGGGTAAGGGTAAGGGTAAGGGTAAGGGTAAGGGTAAGGGTAAGGGTAAGCTTAAGGGTAAAAGCAAGGGTGAGGGTAAGGGTAAGGGTAAGGGTAAGGGTAAGGGTAAGGGTAAGGGTAAGGGTAAGGTTAAGGGTAAGGGTAAGGGTAAGGGTAAGGGTAAGCCTAAGGGTAAAAGCAAGGGTAAGGGTAAGGGTAAGGGTAAGGGTAAGGGTAAGCTTAAGGGTAAAAGCAAGGGTAAGGGTAAGGGTAAGGGTAAGGGTAAGGGTAAGGGTAAGCTTAAGGGTAAAAGCAAGGGTAAGGGTAAGGGTAAGGGTAAGGGTAAGGGTAAGGGTTAGGGTAAGGGTAAGGGTAAAGGTAAGGGTAAGCCTAAGGGTAAAAGCAAGGGTATGGGTAAGGGTAAGGGTAAGGGTAAGGGTAAGGGTAAGGGTAAGGGTAAGGGTAAGGGTAAGGGTAAGGGTAAGGGTAAGGGTAAGGGTAAGCTTAAGGGTAAAAGCAAGGGTAAGGGTAAGGGTAAGGGTAAGGGTAAGGGTAAGGGTAAGGGTAAGGGTAAGGGTAAGGGTAAGGGTAAGGGTAAGGGTAAGGGTAAGGGTAAGCTTAAGGGTAAAAGCAAGGGTAAGGGTAAGGGTAAGGGTAAGGGTAAGGGTAAGGGTAAGGGTAAGGGTAAGGGTAAGGGTAAGGGTAAGGGTAAGGGTAAGGGAAAGGGTTAGCTTAAGGGTAAAAGCAAGGGTAAGGGTAAGGGTAAGGGTAATGGTAAGGGTAAGGGTAAGGGTAAGGGTAAGGGTAAGGGTAAGCTTAAGGGTAAAAGCAAGGGTAAGGGTAAGGGTAAGGGTAAGGGTAAGGGTAAGGGTAAGGGTAAGCCTAAGGGTAAAAGCAAGGGTAAGGGTAAGGGTAAAAGCAAGGGTAAGGGTAAGGGTAAGGGTAAGGGTAAGGGTAAGGGTAAGGGTAAGGGTAAGGGTAAGCTTAAGGGTAAAAGCAAGGGTAAGGGTAAGGGTAAGGGTAAGGGTAAGGGTAAGGGTAAGGGTAAGGGTAAGGGTAAGGGTAAGGGTAAGGGTAAGGGTAAGGGTAAGGGTAAGCTTAAGGGTAAAAGCAAGGGTAAGGGTAAGGGTAAGGTTAAGGGTAAGGGTAAGGGTAAGGGTAAGGGTTAGGGTAAGGGTAAGGGTAAGCTTAAGGGTAAAAGCAAGGGTAAGGGTTAGGGTAAGGGTAAGGGTAAGGGTAAGGGTAAGCTTGAGGGTAAAAGCAAGGGTAAGGGTAAGGGTAAGGGTAAGGGTAAAGGTAAGGGTAAGCCTAAGGGTAAAAGCAAGGGTAAGTGTAAGGGTAAGGGTAAGGGTAAGGGTAAGGGTAAGGGTAAGGGTAAGGGTAAGGGTAAGGGTAAGCTTAAGGGTATAAGCAAGGGTAAGGGTAAGGGTAAGGGTGAGGGTAAGGGTAAGGGTAAGGGTAAGGGTAATCTTAAGGGTAAAAGCAAGGGTAAGGGTAAGGGTAAGGGTAAGGGTAAGGGTAAGGGTAAGGGTAAGGGTAAGGGTAAGCTTAAGGGTAAAAGCAAGGGTAAGGGTAAGGGAAAGGGTAAGGGTAAGGGTAAGGGTAAGGGTAAGGGTAAGGGTAAGGGTAAGGGTAAGGGTAAGGGTAAGGGTAAGGGTAAAGGTTAGGGTAAGCCTAAGGGTAAAAGCAAGGGTAAGGGTAAAGGTAAGGGTAAGGGTAAGGGTAAGGGTAAGGGTAAGGGTAAGGGTAAGGGTAAGGGTAAGGGTAAGCTTAAGGGTAAAAGCAAGGGTAAGGGTAAGGGTAAGGGTAAGGGTAAGCCTAAGGGTAAAACAAGGGTAAGGGTAAGGGTAAGGGTAAGGGTAAGGGTAAGCTTAAGGGTAAAAGCAAGGGTAAGGGTAAGGGTAAGGGTGAGGGTAAGGGTAAGCTTAAGGGTTAAAGCAAGGGTAAGGGTAAGGGTAAGGGTAAGGGTAAGGGTAAAGGTAAGGGTAAGCCTAAGGGTAAAAGCAAGGGTAAGGGTGAGGGTAAGGGTAAGGGTATGGGTAAGGGTAAGGGTAAGGGTAAGGGTAAGGGTAAGGGTAAGGGTAAGGGTAAGGGTAAGGGTAAGGGTAAGGGTAAGGGTAAGGGTAAGGGTAAGGGTAAGGGTAAGGGTAAGGGTAAGCTTAAGGGTAAAAGCAAGGGTAAGGGTAAGGGTAAGGGTAAGGGTAAGGGTAAGGGTAAGCTTAAGGGTAAAAGCAAGGGTAAGGGTAGGGGTAAGGGTGAGGGTAAGGGTAAGGGTAAGGGTAAGGGTAAGCTTAAGGGTAAAAGCAAGGGTAAGGGTAAGGGTAAGGGTAAGGGTAAGGGTAAGCTTAAGGGTAAAAGCAAGGGTAAGGGTAAGGGTAAGGGTAAGGGTAAGGGTAAGGGTAAGGGTAAGGGTAAGGGTAAAGGTAAGGGTAAGCCTAAGGGTAAAAGCAAGGGTAAGGGTAAGGGTTAGGGTAAGGGTAAGGGTAAGGGTAAGGGTAAGGGTAAGGGTAAGGGTAAGTGTAAGGGTAAGGGTAAGGGTAAGCTTAAGGGTAAAAGCAAGGGTAAGGGTAAGGGTAAGGGTAAGGGTAAGGGTAAGGGTAAGGGTAAGGGTAAGGGTAAGGGTAAGCTTAAGGGTAAGGGTAAGGGTAAGGGTAAAGGTAAGGGTAAGCCTAAGGGTAAAAGCAAGGGTAAGGGTAAGGGTTAGGGTAAGGGTAAGGGTAAGGGTAAGGGTAAGGGTGAGGGTAAGTGTAAGGGTAAGGGTAAGGGTAAGCTTAAGGATAAAAGCAAGGGTAAGGGTAAGGGTAAGGGTAAGGGTAAGGGTAAGGGTAAGGGTAAGGGTAAGGGTAAGGGTAAGCTTAAGGGTAAGGGTAAGGGTAAGGGTAAGGGTAAGCCCAAGGGTAAAAGCAAGGGTAAGGGTAAGGGTAAGGGTAAGGGTAAGGGTAAGCTTAAGGGTAAAAGCAAGGGTAAGGGTAAGGGCAAGGGTAAATGTAAGGGTAAGGGTAAGGGTAAGGGTAAGCTTAAGGGTAAAAGCAAGGGTAAGGGTAAGGGTAAGGGTAAGGGTAAGGGTAAAGGTAAGGGTAAGCCTAAGGGTAAAAGCAAGGGTAAGGGTAAGGGTAAGGGTAAGGGTAAGGGTAAGGGTAAGGGTAAGGGTAAGGGTAAGGGTAAGGGTAAGGGTAAGTGTAAGGGTAAGGGTAAGGGTAAGCTTAAGGGTAAAAGCAAGGGTAAGGGTAAGGGTAAGGGTAAGGGTAAGGGTAAGGGTAAGGGTAAGGGTAAGGGTAAGGGTAAGGGGTAAGGGTAAGGGTAAGGGTAAGGGTAAGGGTAAGGGTAAGCTTAAGGGTAAAAGCAAGGGTGAGGGTAAGGGTAAGGGTAAGGGTAAGGGTAAGGGTAAGGGTAAGGGTAAGGGTAAGCTTAAGGGTAAAAGCAAGGGTAAGGGTAAGGGTAAGGGTAAGGGTAAGGGTAAGGGTAAGGGTAAAGGTAAGGGTAAGCCTAAGGGTAAAAGCAAGGGTAAGGGTAAGGGTAAGGGTAAGGGTAAGCTTAAGGGTAAAAGCAAGGGTAAGGGTAAGGGTAAGGGTATGGGTAAGGGTAAGGGTAAGGGTAAGGGTAAGGGTAAGCTTAAGGGTAAGGATAAGGGTAAGGGTAAAAGCAAGGGTAAGGGTAAGGGTAAGGGTAAGGGTAAGGGTAAGGGTAAGCTTAAGGGTAAAAGCAAGGGTAAGGGTAAGGGTAAGGGTTAGGGTAAGGGTAAGGGTAAGGGTAAGGGTAAGCTTAAGGGTAAGGGTAAGGGTAAGGGTAAGGGTAAGCTTAAGGGTAAAAGCAAGGGTAGGGGTAAGGGTAAGGGTGAGGGTAAGGGTAAGGGTAAGGGTAAGGGTAAGGGTAAGGGTAAGGGTAAGCTTAAGGGTAAAAGCAAGGGTAAGGGTAAGGGTAAGGGTAAGGGTAAGGGTAAGGGTAAGGGTAAGGGTAAGGGTAAGGTTAAGGGTAAGCTTAAGGGTAAAAGCGAGGGTAAGGGTAAGGGTAAGGGTAAGGGTAAGGGTAAGGGTAAGGGTAAAGGTAAGGGTAAGCCTAAGGGTAAAAGCAAGGGTAAGGGTAAGGGTAAGGGTAAGGGTAAGGGTAAGGGTAAGAGTAAGGGTAAGGGTAAGGGTAAGGGTAAGCTTAAGGGTAAAAGCAAGGGTAAGGGTAAGGGTAAGGGTAAGCCTAAAGGTAAAAGCAAGGGTAAGGGTAAGGGTAAGGGTAAGGGTAAGGGTAAGCTTAAGGGTAAAAGCAAGGGTAAGGGTAAGGGTAAGGGTAAGAGTAAGGGTAAGGGTAAGGGTAAGCTTAAGGGTAAAAGCAAGGGTGAGGGTAAGGGTAAGGGTAAGGGTAAGGGTAAGGGTAAGGGTAAGGGTAAGCTTAAGGGTAAAAGCAAGGGTAAGGGTAAGGGTAAGGGTAAGGGTAAGGGTAAGGGTAAGGGTAAGGGTAAGGGTAAAGGTAAGGGTAAGGGTAAGGGTAAGGGTAAGGGTAAGGGTAAGGGTAAGGGTAAGGGTAAGGGTAAGGGTAAGGGTAAGCTTAAGGGTAAAAGAAAGGGTAAGGGTAAGGGTAAGGGTAAGGGTAAGCCTAAGGGTAAAAGCAAGGGTAAGGGTAAGGGTAAGGGTAAGGGTAAGGGTAAGCTTAAAGGTAAAAGCAAGGGCAAGGGTAAGGGTAAGGGTAAGGGAAAGGGTAAGGGTAAGGGTAAGCTTAAGGGTAAAAGCAAGGGTAAGGGTAAGTGTAAGGGTAAGGGTAAGGGTAAGGGTAAGGGTAAGGGTAAGGGTAAAGGTAAGGGTAAGGGTAAGGGTAAGGGTAAGGGTAAGGGTAAGGGTAAGGGTAAGGGTAAGGGTAAGGGTAAGGGTAAGCTTAAGGGTAAAAGCAAGGGTAAGGGTAAGGGTAAGGGTAAGGGTAAGGGTAAGGGTAAGGGTAAGGGTAAAGGTAAGGGTAAGCCTAAGGGTAAAAGCAAGGGTAAGGGTAAGGGTAAGGGTAAGGGTAAGGGTAAGGGTAAGGGTAAGGGTAAGGGTAAGGGTAAGGGTAAGGGTAAGGGTAAGGGTAAGGGTAAGGGTAAGCTTAAGGGTAAAAGCAAGGGTAAGGGTAAGGGTAAGGGTAAGGGTAAGGGTAAGGGTAAGGGTAAGCTTAAGGGCAAAAGCAAGGGTAAGGGTAAGGGTAAGGGTAAGGGTAAGGGTAAGGGTAAGGGTAAGCTTTAGGGTAAAAGCAAGGGTAAGGGTAAGGGTAAGGGTAAGGGTAAGGGTAAGGGTAAGCTTAAGGGTGAAAGCAAGGGTAAGGGTAAGGGTAAGGGTAAGGGTAAGGGTAAGGGTAAGGGTAAAGGTAAGGGTAAGCCTAAGGGTAAGCCTTACCCTTACCCTTACCCTTACCCTTGCTTTTACCCTTAAGCTTACCCTTACCCTTACCCTTACCCTTAAGCTTACCCTTACCCTTACCCTTACCCTTACCCTTACTCTTGCTTTTACCCTTAAGCTTACCCTTACCCTTACCCTTACCCTTACCCTTAAGCTTACCCTTACCCTTACCCTTACCCTTACCCTTACCCTTACCCTTGCTTTTACCCTTAAGCTTACCCTTACCCTTACCCTTACCCTTACCCTTAAGCTTACCCTTACCCTTACCCTTACCCTTACCCTTACCCTTACCCTTACCCTTACCCTTACCCGTACCCTTGCTTTTACCCTTAAGCTTACCCTTACCCTTACCCTTACCCTTACCCTTACCCTTACCCTTGCTTTTACCCTTAAGCTTACCCTTACCCTTACCCTTACCCTTACCCTTACCCTTACCCTTGCTTTTACCCTTAGGCTTACCCTTACCCTTACCCTTACCTTTACCCTTGCTTTTACCCTTAAGCTTACCCTTACCCTTACCCTTACCCTTACTCTTACCCTTACCCTTACCCTTACCCTTACCCTTGCTTTTACCCTTAGGCTTACCCTTACCTTTACCCTTACCCTTACCCTTACCCTTACCCTTACCCTTACCCTTACCCTTACCCTTACCCTTACCCTTGCCTTTACCCTTAAGCTAACCCTTACCCTTACCCTTACCCTTAACCTTACCCCTACCCTTGCTTTTACCCTTAAGCTCACCCTTACCCTTACCCTTACCCTTACCCTTACACTTACCCTTACCCTTACCCTTACCCTTACCCTTACCCTTACCCTTGCTTTTACCCTTAGGCTTACCCTTACCTTTACCCTTACCCTTACCCTTACCCTTACCCTTACCCTTACCCTTGCTTTTACCCTTAAGCTTACCCTTACCCTTACCCTTACCCTTACCCTTACCCTTGCAAGGGTAAGGGTAAGGGTAAGGGTAAGGGTAAGGGTAAGGGTAAGGGTAAGGGTAAAGGTAAGGGTAAGCCTAAGGGTAAAAGCAAGGGTAAGGGTAAGGGTAAGGGTAAGGTTAAGGGTAAGGGTAAGGGTAAGGGTAAGGGTAAGGGTAAGCTTAAGGGTAAAAGCAAGGGTAAGGGTAAGGGTAAGGGTAAGGGTAAGGGTAAGGGTAAGGGTAAGGGTAAGGGTAAGCTTAAGGGTAAGGGTAAGGCCAAGGGTAAGCTTAAGTGTAAAAGCAAGGGTAAGGGTAAGGGTAAGGGTAAGGGTAAGGGTAAGGGTGAGGGTAAGGGTAAGGGTAAGGGTAAGGGTAAGCTTAAGGGTAAGGGTAAGGGTAAGGGTAAGGGTAAGCTTAAGGGTAAAAGCAAGGGTTAGGGTAAGGGTAAGAGTAAGGGTAAGGGTAAGGGTAAGGGTAAGGGTAAGGGTAAGGGTAAGGGTAAGGGTAAGGGTAAGCTTAAGGGTAAAAGCAAGGGTGAGGATGAGGGTAAGGGTAAGGGTAAGGGTAAGGGTAAGGGTTAGCTTAAGGGTAAAAGCAAGGACAAGGGTAAGGGTAAGGGTAAGGGTAAGGGTAAGGGTAAGGGTAAGGGTAAGGGTAAGTGTAAGGGTAAGCTTAAGGGTAAAAGCAAGGGTAAGGGTAAGGGTAAGGGTAAGGGTAAGCCTAAGGGTAAAAGCAAGGGTAAGGGTAAGGGTAAGGGTAAGGGTAAGGGTAAGCTTAAGGGTAAAAGCAAGGGTAAGGGTAAGGGTAAGGGTAAGGGTAAGGGTAAGGGTAAGGGTAAGGGTAAGGGTAAGCTTAAGGGTAAAAGCAAGGGTAAGGGTAAGGGTAAGGGTAAGGGTAAGGGTAAGGGTAAGGTTAAGCTTAAGGGTAAAAGCAAGGGTAGGGGTAAGGGTAAGGGTAAGGGTAAGGGTAAGGGTAAGGGTAAGGTTAAGCTTAAGGGTAAAAGCAAGGGTAAGGGTAAGGGTAAGGGTAAGGGTAAGGGTAAGGGTAAGGGTAAGGGTAAGGGTAAGGGTAAGGGTGAGGGTAAGGGTAAGGGTAAGCTTAAGGGTAAAAGCAAGGGTGAGGGTAAGGGTAAGCGTAAGGGTAAGGGTAAGGGTAAGGGTAAGGATAAGGGTAAAGGTAAGGGTAAGCCTAAGGGTAAAAGCAAGGGTAAGGGTAAGGGTAAGGGTAAGGTTAAGGGTAAGGGTAAGGGTAAGGGTAAGGGTAAGGGTAAGGGTAAGCTTAAGGGTAAAAGCAAGGGTAAGGGTAAGGGTAAGGGTAAGGGTAAGGGTAAGGGTAAGGGTAAGGGTAAGGGTAAGGGTAAGGGTAAGGGTAAGGGTAAGGGTAAGGGTAAGGGTAAGGGTAAGGGTAAGGGTAAGCTTAAGGGTAAGCTTAAGGGTAAAAGCAAGGGTAAGGGTAAGGGTAAGGGTAAGGGTAAGGGTAAGGGTAAGGGTAAGGGTAAGGGTAAAGGTAAGGGTAAGCCTAAGGGTAAAAGCAAGGGTAAGGGTAAGGGTAAGGGTAAGGGTAAGGGTAAGGGTAAGGGTAAGGGTAAGGGTAAGGGTAAGGGTAAGGGTAAGGGTAAGGGTAAGGGTGAGGGTAAGGGTAAGGGTAAGGGTAAGCTTAAGGGTAAAAGCAAGGGTAAGGGTAAGGGTAAGGGTAAGGGTAAGCCTAAGGGTAAAAGCAAGGGTAAGGGTAAGGGTAAGGGTAAGGGTAAGGGTAAGCTTAAGGGTAAAAGCAAGGGTAAGGGTAAGGGTAAGGGTAAGGGTAAGGGTAAGCTTAAGGGTAAAAGCAAGGATAAGGGTAAGGGTAAGGGTAAGGGTAAGGGTAAGGGTAAGGGTAAAGGTAAGGGTAAGCCTAAGGGTAAAAGCAAGGGTAAGGGTAAGGGTAAGGGTAAGGGTAAGGGTAAGGGTAAGGGTAAGGGTAAGGGTAAGGGTAAGGGTAAGGGTAAGGGTAAGGGTAAGGGTAAGGGTAAGGGTAAGCTTAAGGGTAAAAGCAAGGGTAAGGGTAAGGGTAAGGGTAAGGGTAAGGGTAAGGGTAAGGGTAAGGGTAAGCTTAAGGGTAAAAGCAAGGGTAAGGGTAAGGGTTAGGGTAAGGGTAAGGGTAAGGGTAAGGGTAAGGGTAAGGGTAAGGGTAAGGGTAAGGGTAAGGGTAAGGGTAAGGGTAAGGGTAAGCTTTAGGGTAAAAGCAAGGGTAAGGGTAAGGGTAAGGGTAAGGGTAAGGGTAAGGCTAAGCTTAAGGGTAAAAGCAATGGTAAGGGTAAGGGTAAGGGTAAGGGTAAGGGTAAGGGTAAGGGTAAGGGTAAGGGTAAAGGTAAGGGTAAGCCTAAGGGTAAGTGCAAGGGTAAGGGTAAGGGTAAAGGTAAGGGTAAGCCTAAGGGTAAAAGCAAGGGTAAGGGTAAGGGTAAGGGTAAGGTTAAGGGTAAGGGTAAGGGTAAGGGTAAGGGTAAGGGTAAGCTTAAGGGTAAAAGCAAGGGTAAGGGTAAGGGTAAGGGTAAGGGTAAGGGTAAGGGTAAGGGTAAGGGTAAGGGTAAGCTTAAGGGTAAGGGTAAGGCCAAGGGTAAGCTTAAGTGTAAAAGCAAGGGTAAGGGTAAGGGTAAGGGTAAGGGTAAGGGTAAGGGTAAGGGTAAGGGTAAGGGTAAGGGTAAGGGTAAGGGTAAGGGTAAGCTTAAGGGTAAGGGTAAGAGTAAGGGTAAGGGTAAGCTTAAGGGTAAAAGCAAGGGTTAGGGTAAGGGTAAGAGTAAGGGTAAGGGTAAGGGTAAGGGTAAGGGTAAGGGTAAGGGTAAGGGTAAGGGTAAGGGTAAGCTTAAGGGTAAAAGCAAGGGTGAGGGTGAGGGTAAGGGTAAGGGTAAGGGTAAGGGTAAGGGTAAGCTTAAGGGTAAAAGCAAGGACAAGGGTAAGGGTTGGGGTAAGGGTAAGGGTAAGGGTAAGGGTAAGGGTAAGGGTAAGTGTAAGGGTAAGCTTAAGGGTAAAAGCAAGGGTAAGGGTAAGGGTAAGGGTAAGGGTAAGCCTAAGGGTAAAAGCAAGGGTAAGGGTAAGGGTAAGGGTAAGGGTAAGGGTAAGCTTAAGGGTAAAAGCAAGGGTAAGGGTAAGGGTAAGGGTAAGGGTAAGGGTAAGGGTAAGGGTAAGGGTAAGGGTAAGGGTAAGCTTAAGGGTAAAAGCAAGGGTAAGGGTAAGGGTAAGGGTAAGGGTAAGGGTAAGGGTAAGGTTAAGCTTAAGGGTAAAAGCAAGGGTAGGGGTAAGGGTAAGGGTAAGGGTAAGGGTAAGGGTAAGGGTAAGGGTAAGCTTAAGGGTAAAAGCAAGGGTAAGGGTAAGGGTAAGGGTAAGGGTAAGGGTAAGGGTAAGGGTAAGGGTAAGGGTAAGGGTAAGGGTAAGGGTAAGGGTAAGGGTAAGGGTAAGGGTGAGGGTAAGGGTAAGGGTAAGCTTAAGGGTAAAAGCAAGGGTAAGGGTAAGGGTAAGCGTAAGGGTAAGGGTAAGGGTAAGGGTAAGGATAAGGGTAAAGGTAAGGGTAAGCCTAAGGGTAAAAGCAAGGGTAAGGGTAAGGGTAAGGGTAAGGTTAAGGGTAAGGGTAAGGGTAAGGGTAAGGGTAAGGGTAAGCTTAAGGGTAAAAGCAAGGGTAAGGGTAAGGGTAAGGGTAAGGGTAAGGGAAAGGGTAAGGGTAAGGGTAAGGGTAAGGGTAAGGGTAAGGGTAAGGGTAAGGGTAAGGGTAAGGGTAAGGGTAAGGGTAAGCTTAAGGGTAAGCTTAAGGGTAAAAGCAAGGGTAAGGGTAAGGGTAAGGGTAAGGGTAAGGGTAAGGGTAAGGGTAAGGGTAAAGGTAAGGGTAAGCCTAAGGGTAAAAGCAAGGGTAAGGGTAAGGGTAAGGGTAAGGGTAAGGGTAAGGGTAAGGGTAAGGGTAAGGGTAAGGGTAAGGGTAAGGGTAAGGGTAAGGGTAAGGGTGAGGGTAAGGGTAAGGGTAAGGGTAAGCTTAAGGGTAAAAGCAAGGGTAAGGGTAAGGGTAAGGGTAAGGGTAAGCCTAAGGGTAAAAGCAAGGGTAAGGGTAAGGGTAAGGGTAAGGGTAAGGGTAAGCTTAAGGGTAAAAGCAAGGGTAAGGGTAAGGGTAAGGGTAAGGGTAAGCTTAAGGGTAAAAGCAAGGGTAAGGGTAAGGGTAAGGGTAAGGGTAAGGGTAAGGGTAAGGGTAAAGGTGAGGGTAAGCCTAAGGGTAAAAGCAAGGGTAAGGGTAAGGGTAAGGGTAAGGGTAAGGGTAAGGGTAAGGGTAAGGGTAAGGGTAAGGGTAAGGGTAAGGGTAAGGGTAAGGGTAAGGGTAAGGGTAAGGGTAAGCTTAAGGGTAAAAGCAAGGGTAAGGGTAAGGGTAAGGGTAAGGGTAAGGGTAAGGGTGAGGGTAAGGGTAAGGGTAAGCTTAAGGGTAAAAGCAAGGGTAAGGGTAAGGGTTAGGGTAAGGGTAAGGGTAAGGGTAAGGGTAAGGGTAAGGGTAAGGGTAAGGGTAAGGGTAAGGGTAAGGGTAAGGGTAAGCTTTAGGGTAAAAGCAAGGGTAAGGGTAAGGGTAAGGGTAAGGGTAAGGGTAAGGGTAAGGGTAAGGGTAAGGGTAAAGGTAAGGGTAAGCCTAAGGGTAAGTGCAAGGGTAAGGGTAAGGGTAAGGGTAAGTGTAAGGGTAAGGGTAAGGGTAAGGGTAAGGGTAAGCTTAAGGGTAAAAGCAAGGGTAAGGGTAAGGGTAAGGGTAAGGGTAAGGGTAAGGGTAAGGGTAAGGTTAAGCTTAAGGGTAAGGAAAAGGGTAAGGGTAAGGGTAAGCTTAAGGGTAAAAGCAAGGGTAAGGGTAAGGGTAAGGGTAAGGGTAAGGGTAAGGGTAAGCTTAAGGGTAAAAGCAAGGTTAAGGGTAAGGGTAAGGGTAAGGGTAAGGGTAAGGGTAAGGGTAAGGGTAAGCTTAAGGGTAAAAGCAAGGGTAAGGGTAAGGGTAAGGGTAAGGGTAAGGGTAAGGGTAAGGGTAAGGGTAAGGGTAAGGGTAAAGTTAAGGGTAAGGGTAAGGGTAAGGGTAAGGGTAAGGGTAAGCTTAAGGGTAAAAGCAAGGGTAAGGGTAAGGGTAAGGGTAAGGGTAAGGGTAAGGGTAAGGGTAAGGGTGAGGGTAAGGGTAAGGGTAAGGGTAAGCTTAAGGGTAAAAGCAAGGGTAAGGGTAAGGGTAAGGGTAAGGGTAAGCCTAAGGGTAAAAGCAAGGGTAAGGGTAAGGGTAAGGGTAAGGGTAAGGGTAAGCTTAAGGGTAAAAGCAAGGGTAAGGGTAAGGGTAAGGGTAAGGGTAAGGGTAAGCTTAAGGGTAAAAGCAAGGATAAGGGTAAGGGTAAGGGTAAGGGTAAGGGTAAGGGTAAGGGTAAAGGTAAGGGTAAGCCTAAGGGTAAAAGCAAGGGTAAGGGTAAGGGTAAGGGTAAGGGTAAGGGTAAGGGTAAGGGTAAGGGTAAGGGTAAGGGTAAGGGTAAGGGTAAGGGTAAGGGTAAGCTTAAGGGTAAAAGCAAGGGTAAGGGTAAGGGTAAGGGTAAGGGTAAGGGTAAGGGTAAGGGTAAGGGTAAGGGTAAGCTTAAGGGTAAAAGCAAGGGTAAGGGTAAGGGTTAGGGTAAGGGTAAGGGTAAGGGTAAGGGTAAGGGTAAGGGTAAGGGTAAGGGTAAGGGTAAGGGTAAGGGTAAGGGTAAGGGTAAGGGTAAGCTTTAGGGTAAAAGCAAGGGTAAGGGTAAGGGTAAGGGTAAGGGTAAGGGTAAGGCTAAGCTTAAGGGTAAAAGCAAGGGTAAGGGTAAGGGTAAGGGTAAGGGTAAGGGTAAGGGTAAGGGTAAGGGTAAAGGTAAGGGTAAGCCTAAGGGTAAGTGCAAGGGTAAGGGTAAGGGTAAAGGTAAGGGTAAGCCTAAGGGTAAAAGCAAGGGTAAGGGTAAGGGTAAGGGTAAGGTTAAGGGTAAGGGTAAGGGTAAGGGTAAGGGTAAGGGTAAGCTTAAGGGTAAAAGCAAGGGTAAGGGTAAGGGTAAGGGTAAGGGTAAGGGTAAGGGTAAGGGTAAGGGTAAGGGTAAGCTTAAGGGTAAGGGTAAGGCCAAGGGTAAGCTTAAGTGTGAAAGCAAGGGTAAGGGTAAGGGTAAGGGTAAGGGTAAGGGTAAGGGTAAGGGTAAGGGTAAGGGTAAGGGTAAGGGTAAGGGTAAGCTTAAGGGTAAGGGTAAGGGTAAGGGTAAGGGTAAGCATAAGGGTAAAAGCAAGGGTTAGGGTAAGGGTAAGAGTAAGGGTAAGGGTAAGGGTAAGGGTAAGGGTAAGGGTAAGGGTAAGGGTAAGGGTAAGCTTAAGGGTAAAAGCAAGGGTGAGGGTGAGGGTAAGGGTAAGGGTAAGGGTAAGGGTAAGGGTAAGCTTAAGGGTAAAAGCAAGGACAAGGGTAAGGGTAAGGGTAAGGGTAAGGGTAAGGGTAAGGGTAAGGGTAAGGGTAAGTGTAAGGGTAAGCTTAAGGGTAAAAGCAAGGGTAAGGGTAAGGGTAAGGGTAAGGGTAAGCCTAAGGGTAAAAGCAAGGGTAAGGGTAAGGGTAAGGGTAAGGGTGAGGGTAAGCTTAAGGGTAAAAGCAAGGGTAAGGGTAAGGGTAAGGGTAAGGGTAAGGGTAAGGGTAAGGGTAAGCTTAAGGGTAAAAGCAAGGGTAAGGGTGAGGGTAAGGGTAAGGGTAAGGGTAAGGGTAAGGTTAAGCTTAAGGGTAAAAGCAAGGGTAGGGGTAAGGGTAAGGGTAAGGGTAAGGGTAAGGGTAAGGGTAAGGGTAAGCTTAAGGGTAAAAGCAAGGGTAAGGGTAAGGGTAAGGGTAAGGGTAAGGGTAAGGGTAAGGGTAAGGGTAAGGGTAAGGGTAAGGGTAAGGGTAAGGGTAAGGGTGAGGGTAAGGGTAAGGGTAAGCTTAAGGGTAAAAGCAAGGGTAAGGGTAAGGGTAAGCGTAAGGGTAAGGGTAAGGGTAAGGGTAAGGATAAGGGTAAAGGTAAGGGTAAGCCTAAGGTTAAAAGCAAGGGTAAGGGTAAGGGTAAGGGTTAGGTTAAGGGTAAGGGTAAGGGTAAGGGTAAGGGTAAGGGTAAGCTTAAGGGTAAAAGCAAGGGTAAGGGTAAGGGTAAGGGTAAGGGTAAGGGGAAGGGTAAGGGTAAGGGTAAGGGTAAGGGTAAGGGTAAGGGTAAGGGTAAGGGTAAGGGTAAGGGTAAGGGTAAGGGTAAGGGTAAGCTTAAGGGTAAGCTTAAGGGTAAAAGCAAGGGTAAGGGTAAGGGTAAGGGTAAGGGTAAGGGTAAGGGTAAGGGTAAGGGTAAAGGTAAGGGTAAGCCTAAGGGTAAAAGCAAGGGTAAGAGTAAGGGTAAGGGTAAGGGTAAGGGTAAGGGTAAGGGTAAGGGTAAGGGTAAGGGTGAGGGTAAGGGTAAGGGTAAGGGTAAGGGTAAGCTTAAGGGTAAGGGTAAGGGTAAGGGTAAGGGTAAGCTTAAGGGTAAAAGCAAGGGTTAGGGTAAGGGTAAGAGTAAGGGTAAGGGGTAAGGGTAAGGGTAAGGGTAAGGGTAAGGGTAAGGGTAAGGGTAAGGGTAAGCTTAAGGGTAAAAGCAAGGGTGAGGGTGAGGGTAAGGGTAAGGGTAAGGTAAGGGTAAGGGTTAGCTTAAGGGTAAAAGCAAGGACAAGGGTAAGGG